>WNWK01000025.1:537500-590000 GCA_009830355.1 Cherax destructor
GGTTCTGAGTTACGAACCCAGCAGTTTCCTATCACGATTTATCAGAAATTGTGAATCTCTATGAACTTCTGCACGGCTGTGTTAGATGTGGTACCTGGGTTACTTCTCAACAACGCCGCTTCTGTACGCTGTATTCTTTTATTAACAGACTAGCTCATCCTAGTTCATGAGGTGTGTGTGTGTACTCACCTAGTTGTGGTTGCAGGGGTCGAGTCAAAGCTCCTGGCCCCGCCTCTTCACTGGCCGCTACTGGGTCACTCTACCTGCGCCATGAGCTTTATCATACCTCTTCTTAAAGCTATGAATGGAACCTGCCTCCACTACACCGCTTCCTAAACTATTCCACTTCCCGACCACTCTGTGACTGAAGAAATACTTCCTAACATCCCTGTGATTCATCCGAGTCTTCAACTTCCAACTGTGTCCCCTTGTTGCTGTGTCCCATCTCTGGAAGATCCTGTCTCTGTCCACTTTATCAATTCCTCTCAGTATTTTATATATCGTGTGTGTGTGTGTGTGTGTGTGTGTGTGTGTGTGTGTATGTGTGTGTTCGTGTGTTCGTGTGTTCGTGTGTGTGTGTGTGTGTGTGTGTGTGCTACGATGTATCACACACGGCTGCCTGTTGAAGATAAAGACACATTTGCAACAGTTGGGTATCTTTATTGATGAAACGTCTCGCCTACACAGTAGGCTTCTTTAGTCAAATACAGAGGCAGCAGGTTTAGTAGTGAAATAAATATGATGTAATCAGTCCATCAACATTGGCAAAAAGTATTTGAGGTGGTGAGTCCCTCGGCCTGGAGAAGAGTTCAGTTCCATGGTCTGGAACGTTTCATCAATAAAGACACCCAACTGCTGCAAATGTGTCTTAATCGTCAACTTGTCGGTATTTTACGCCATTTTCAACTGAGCTGCCTGTGTACTCATGCTGCTTAATTCGATGTTCCAATCAAAACACGCAACAGTTATTTTAAAATTATAGGAATTAGTTTTGTTGGTCCAAGTGAAAAATTGTCTTTGACCTAGTGGTCAATACGAGTTATAAGAAATGGGAATGGTAAGAACATGAATCTTCAAAAATAATTTGGATGAGTACATACAGATTATCCTCTACATATTTTTTGTTCAGCCTAAAAGATTTTCATAAACAATTTAATTTGGGCCTATCTTACTCCAGCAACATTTCCTTTGTAAGCCACTAACACCCACCTCGGCCGCCGCCACTACCACCTAACACCCATTAGCGCCCCTGACAGTCACCTGACCCACCACCACCTATCAGACACCCGATTCCCCAACAGACTGACTGATAAGCGTTTCCATTCTACCGAGTTGTAGTGGTTAAAAAAGGGGAAAAACAAAACAAGAGTGTCGGAGTGGCGCTGTAAGGGGACGCCCTACCAATGAACACTGTCACGACAGCCAAAACAAGAATTAATTTGCTCACCCGCAAGAATGAGGTTAACTCAATGCCCGACACCGCAGCCGCAAGGAGTAGGAACTCGTGTTCGATTTCCAGACTAGACGAGCCATATAAGAACATGAGAAGGAAGGAGCACTGCAGCAGGCCTCCTGGCCCATGCGAGGCAGGACCAAGCCCCATCTATATGTATTAATGTTGGTAGAATTACCGACAATATGTTAGGTAAAAGGACATTTTATTGTGGCAATGTTTTGCTCTCCAGGAGCTTGACAAAACTCATGGAAACTGAAACGTTGCCACAATAAAATGTCACATTATTGCACTTCTGTCCTTTTACCTAACACATCCATATGGGACAGGCCTCCTTACACCTGCTACCCATGTTCACCTAGCAGTAAACGGGTACCTAAGTCCTAGTCGGCTGTTGTCGGTCGCATCCTAGGAAAGGAACCCGACGGAAATAAGTAATATTACTTGGCTTTCTTTGGTTATCCATTGTTAATTCTCGATGAAAATCATCGACGCCATATTATGCACAAACATAAGAAAGGAGGAACACTGCAGTAGGCCTGTTGGCCCATACTAGGCAGGTCTTTCACAAATCCAACCCACTAAACAGAATAAACGCTATTTACTCTCGTGCAAGTCCCACTCAAATCCAACCAGCAGTCAGCTGTAAGGTTTATTATTGTAATAATGGCAAACATTACCGACAAGTACATGAGTAAAACACATGTGCAACTGTTGGGTATTAGACATATATGGCTTTATCAACTTTATCAATGCAAATTCAAGGACATAATTGGAAGACATTAGAACTATATATAAAATATGAGGTAATCAGTCCCTCAGCCTTGGAGTTAGTGAAGAGCACCGTAGTCGTAAAGAGTCTGAAGTACAGACAAGGTTAGGTAAGGTTCAAACAAAGTTAGCTGGCGCGTATATACTGGTGTCAGGTGAAGGACGTAGTAGACGAAGACATTGTCACTGGTAGGAGGGATTTCCCAGTGGAAGTAGGTCATACCCGAAGGACGGGTCCGTAGTAGTAAAGAAGGTTGTGAAAATGGCCTCTGAACCAAGATTCCATGATGTTGCAGTGTCTGCAGCAACAGAGTGGGACAAGTATAAAAAAAAAAAAAGAGTGGTGCTGTATGAAGTGAAGGTGGAGTTAAAGACGGGTCTGGCAGGAGAGAGATAGAAGTGGATCAGGTGCCATCCCCAAGCTGACCTCTCTCAACCTCCCTCCCTCTCCCCTCTTCTGCGCTCCTCCCCTCAAACACATTTGCAAACTCACTCACTCACTCATACTCTCACACTCTCACACTCTCACACTCTCACTCTCTCTCTCTCTCTCTACCAAACAGAAGCAAGACTAGACTGCACTTACGATTTCGAATGATTAAAGAACAAAGTGGTAAATTTTAAAGCCAATGTATCTCGAAAGTTGTATTTTCAGTGTTCTTTAATCAAATGGGTTTTTATCATGTATGCACTCGAGAACATTAATATGTTCTTTAATGTGTTTTTTTAATGAGTATTCGTTTATAAAGCATGGGAGAGCACCAGCGCGTGTGTATACATACCAATACATGTTAAAATATAAAGAAAACAGGTCGAGACGGGAGGCAGTGCCATAAATCAACATCGGTTGGCCCCACTAACACCTCTACATCCCTCCCACTCTCATACCTCAGGGGTCGGCTGTTACAACGATGGTTTTTAGATTTTTGACTTGGTGTTTACTTAGGTGGAAGGAGTAGTGTGGAGGGCAGGCGATGTGAGAGGGGGGGGTAGAAAGGGAGGCTTGTAGAGGGAAGAGGATGTCAATCACACGAGTTAAGTTTGCTTTCTCTGAAGGAGTTTCACTGAGCCCCCTATCATCTAAGTGTTTACAAACTGGGGTGCGAGTGCGGCAAGAGTGGAGTGCGAGTGCCCTGCGAGTGTCGTGAGAGTGCATCGTCTCCTTACTAGTTCAGACAAACAAGGGCAGATTTTCTCCAAGGGGAAAAAAACTGTTTACCATTGAGGTTTTCCTGCGGACAGGGTCGATATTTTACTTTCATTTAACAAAATTGGTTGTAGTACGTGAATGTTATATAATACAGACAGGATGAAGAATTTGACACATGTGCAACATCTGGGTATCGTTGCAAAACGTCTACAAATAAACATACCCAGATGTTGCACGTGTCTAATTCTTCAACATAATTGGATACTGCAGCAATGAGCTGCGACGCTACTCTATTCAAACTGTACAAGTAGATGTTTATATCGTTCCAGACCATGAAGCTGAACTCTTGTCCAGGCTGAGGTTGTTTTCAAGAGGTGCCGGATCAGCCGGGCTGTGGTTCGTACGTTGGACTGCGTGCGTGCGGCCAGCAGTAACAGCCTCGTTGATTAGGCCCTGATCCACCGGGAGGCCTGGTCGTGGACCGGGCTGCGGGGGCGTTGATCCCCGGAATACCCTCCAGGTAGAGGGACTCACCACCTCAAATACTATTTTTTCCAAGGTTGATGGACTGATTACATCATCTTCATTTCACTGCTATAACTACTGCCTCTCTGACTGAAGAAGCCTACTCTGTAGGCGAAACATTTCAACAATAAAGGCACCTAACTGTTACAAGTATTTCAACGCAATACACTGCTTATACAGAAACGGGTGAGACTTGAGTGCATGATGAAGGCCCATGGTTAAGCAGAGCCAATGTGTGATATTCCATAATATAGGATACAGTTTGTACATCGGGCAAGGCCTTCAGGACTGGAAGACACTAATAATATTCCAATAATTATTTTTTATAGTGTCCCTGAAGAAGATAAATTATGTAATATCACAGTCACTAGCGAAATGGTTATGAAACAACTAGACCGACTGAAACAAAATAAATCGCAAAATAAATCAGCTATGTAGAGGAACTTTATAATTTAGCTGATTCTAATTACTTATTTGCCAATACGTATACGTGCATGTTTTTACCCATTTGCATAGCCATTGCATATTTATAGTTTAAAAGAAATGAGGTATGTTCCTAGTGTCTCATCATCTTTTATATAAAATGTGAAGTGCAATGAGAGCCACTGGCATGCCATGGTATTAGGGGCAGCTTAATGTAATGGCTAATAGACTATGAACATAATATTAGAGAAATTGAGTGAGTTTGTCTTATTAGAATTTAAATGCTGCACTCCAGGAGAGCTGGAGTTAGTGACTTGATCTACTCTCACAGGATCGACGATCATACACACACAAGGGGGGGAAGAATTTCTGAAGATATAATCAAGACAGAGAGAGGGGGTTGAAAGAGGTGAGGTTGGAGGTAAGGAGGGGCTGAGGCGTGGGGGGTTTAAGGAGGGGGCTGAAAGTGAGTGAGGTGGTAGTAGTAGGAGGGGTGTGGTGAGGGTGAAAGAGGGGGTGTTGTGGGGTGAAGGAGGGGTCAGGTGGGGTCGTGGTTACTACATCACTCTGGGCCGGAGTTTGTTTGTGTAAGTGTGACTGATGTTGGAGCTCCTAGCAGCATGGAATTATGGCAACCACTGCGCTCCCTTGTGACCAGCGCCACTGCGCTCCCTTGTGGCCAGCGCCACTGCGCTCCCTTGTGGCCAGCGCCACTGCGCTCCCTTGTGGCCAGCGCCACTGCGCTCCCTTGTGGCCAGCGCCACTGCGCTCCCTTGTGGCCAGCGCCACTGCGCTCCCTTGTGGCCAGCGCCACTGCGCTCCCTTGTGACCAGCGCCACTGCGCTCCCTTGTGGCCAGCGCCACTGCGCTCCCTTGTGGCCAGCGCCACTGCGCTCCCTTGTGGCCAGCGCCACTGCGCTCCCTTGTGACCAGCGCCTTTGGTCGATGCTCAACACTTTTCTAATCATCTTTAATAAACCCAGAGGTTTGTTGCTACCCTATTCTATATAAAACTTACATTGTAAAAACAAAAGCCAATTAAGTCTGAGTGATAGTCCATCAACAGGATAGGTTGCACACTCATGGACTTGCATGTGCACTGTATATATCAGCCAGGTTGTGGTGCATACGTTGGACTACGGGCGGCGGGTACTAACAGCTTGATCGATCAGTCTAGCAACCAGGAGGCCTGGTCTGGGACCGGGCCGCGGGGGCGGTGACCTCCGGCAGCGACTCCAGGTAAATACCTTTCACCTAACACTTGCATACTGTCAACAGAACTGGAGTTTCTAGCACATTTTCGTAGTAATTTTTCCCCCTGGGTGCCACCCAAAACAATCTGCAGACACGAAGGTTTACCTGGAGTTTACCTGGGTGGGAGTGGTTGGTCTGGGGAAAGACCTGTCTTGAATGGGCCAGTAGGCCTGCTGCAGTGTTCCTCCATTCTTGTGTTCTTACGAGTCATTTATGGAGGTCAGCGCCCCCTCGACCCGGTCCCAGACCAGACCTCCTGGTTGCTGGCTTCCTCTTTAATTAAAAGCTGGGCACTGGTTACAAGGGTACGTGACCCTGCATTTCACCGGTGTAGGGTTCGAACTTGGGACCTTTTTGGTTGTATGCCGAACGGTCTTCCTCCCCCCCTTTCCCCCATTACCAATAGACTCCTGGTTGTCTTCAAGAGGGAGCTGGACAAATACCTAAAGTCAGTGTCAGATCAGCCGGGCTGTGGTTCGTTCGTTGGACTACGTGCGGCCAGCAGTAACAGCCTCGTTGACCAAGCCCTAATCCACCAAGAGGCCTGGTCATGGACCGGGCCGCGGGAGCGTTTATCCCCGGAATGCCCTCCAGGTAGACTCCAGGTAGGTAGACTATCTCATACATCTCAGAGTGCTAGAGAGAGGATCCATGCAGAGATTTAAGAATGGGTACGATAGAGCTCACGCAGCCAGGAGAGCGGGAAACCCAGTAGCAGCCAGCATAAAGGCAGGCTAGGAGCTGAGACTCGACCCCTGCAACCACAATTAGGAGAGTACAACCACTACCTACTCCACGCACCTACACCCCCAACCATATACACTACCACCACCCCCACACACCTCCCCAACCATCTCATACACCGCGCTACAATCCCCTAGCCTTGCCCACCACCACCACCTCAGCCTTCCTCACCACTACTCCCCCAATTTTCCCCACCACCACTCCCCAGCCTTCCCCACCACGAGCCACACAATGACCCTGGCCGTGTGCTCATAATTAGCAAGGTATTTGTTGGTGGGGCGTCAGTGAGGCGTGGAGAGTGGTGGGGAAGGTGGGTCGGGTTACCTCCCCAAACACCAACACCCCGAGGGGGTCACCTCCCCAACACCCCGTGGGGTCACCTCTCCAACACTCCGTGGGGTCATCTCCCCAACACTCCATGGGGACATCTCCCCAACACCCCATGGGGTCGCTTCCCAACAACCCGTGGGGGTTACCTCCCCAACATCTATAAGACACAATCAAAACACAACAAGAACTAGCCACAACCAGCACAACCACAATCTCCACAACATTCATCACAACCACCCTCGCAACAACCACAACACTCACATCAACGACAACCACAACACTCACATCAACGACAACCACAACATACATCAATGACAACCACAACACTCACATCAACGACAACCACAACACTCACATCAACGACAACCACAACACTCACATCAACGACAACTACAACATACATCAATGACAACCACAACACTCACATCAACGACAACCACAACACTCACATCAACGACAACTACAACATACATCAATGACAACCACAACACTCACATAAACGACAACCACAACACTCACATCAACGACAACCACAACACTCACATCAACGACAACCACAACACTCACATCAACGACAACCACAACACTCACATCAACGACAACTACAACATACATCAATGACAACCACAACACTCACATCAACGACAACTACAACATACATCAATGACAACCACAACACTCACATCAACCACAACGACAACACTCACATCAACGAGAACTACAACATACATCAATGACAACACCATCAACGACAACTACAACATACATCAACGACAACCACAACACTCACATCAACGACAACTACAACATACATCAATGACAACTACAACATACATCAATGACAACCACAACACTCACATCAACGACAACTACAACGCATCAGACAACTTCACTACATCAATGACAACCACAACACTCAAATCAACGACAACTACAACGACAGGCTTTCACTGAATTACTAACACAAAAAGGTAATAACCCAGGATAAACCCAGGAGAGCCAAGCAGTACGACTTATTTCCTATGGTGTTCCTAGGTATTCTCTCCTAGGATGCGACCTACAACAGTCCGCTGATACTCAGGTACCTGGTTACTGCCAGGCGTACAGGGACAAGAGATGCAACGAGACCTTATGCGTAATATTGCAGGTCGGATGGATGACACAGGATATATACACAAAGGTGCATGTCTGTCAGTGTATATATATATATATATATATATATATATATATATACACTGAGATTTTTACTTTAATTTCTATTTTAGGGATTAAAGTATAAATATGTTAAATAATTAATGTTAATTATTATTAATACTGTAATAATAATAATATTTATTTCTACAAGTACATGATACAACTTATACAGACTACAGCTGACATCAATGACATACTATATAAAAAGCCCCTGGTTATGCAGAGCATTTCGGGCAACTTGGGTTAATTTTGTCCCCAGGATGCAACCCACACTAGTCGGCTAACCCCCAGTGCCTACTTGCTGCTAGGTGAACAGGTGTCTTAAGAAACACGTCCCCCATGTTTCCACCCGTACCGGGAATCGAACCACGGACACTCAATGTATATTTGGCTAGTGGTGAACATGTAGCAGTAGTAGACAGGCTTTAAACCCAACAGACCACTACATGTTCCATTCAGCACTTGGGTCTGTATAACATTTTGCTTTTTTGTTTCTACTTTGCGCTGATAAGTGGCGGTTACCTTTTTGCCCGGGTTCCATAACCGGACTGAAGCTGCTAGTTATCAGACGAGGACCCGCCCGTTATTATATTTTTGTTGTATACAGAGCAAGCCTTTATTTAGACTACTGATCTAGATAGAAACGTAGCCTAAATAAATGCTTGCTCTGTACACAAGAAAAATATAATAACGGGCGGGTCCTCGTCTGATGACTAGAGCTTCAGTTCGGTTATGGAACCCGGGCAAAAAGGTATTTCGTAATTGTTGACACTGTGCAGTGTGGAGCCTACACAAAAGTGAATTCATAATTTCATGTGAAGGGCGCATCCACTTCCTAGAAGGGCCACATGCAGTGGTATGTGGCCCACTGCTCTAAAGAGACCAATGTAAAAGGCTGTCCTGCACAATGCTATGCTTGCCGTAAAATCCTATCTTTCACCCTAGACATTTTCCTGATGATAATAATTTGCCCCATCTTCATATATTATCCACTCATAGCAAATCCTTTTTTTTGTTTGTAAAATGCTACGAACCTTAGTTAAATAGTGCTTGAATAATATTCATCAACAGCAGCGGTAGTATTAATTCTATATTCCTATAATCTGTTACAGTCTATGATATATTTGAGAGTGTGATAAGTAAGACATATACAACGTCTCGGAATAAAGATATTAACTGTTGCATATGTCTCTTATCTTGTCGGTATTGCATACTATTTTCATATTCATTTAAGTGTGTTTATTCTCCTCTAAACACTCACCTGACATCGCCTTTCCTCTCCTTGAGATGCTACAACCTGACACACACTAGAAAACAGAAGCGAATTGTGGACATGAGGCCTGGTCACAGACCGGGCCGCAGGGGCGTTGACCCCTGGAACTATCTCCAGGTAATTATATATATATATATATATATATATATATATATATATATATATATATATATATATATATATATATATATATATATGTCGTGCCGATTAGGTAAAACTGGTCAATTAGCAAGAACTCATCTAAAATTAAGTCATTTCTAAAATTTTCTTATACGTTTAAAGATATATTTTTTCATTTATGCTAATGTAAGAATTTATAATTTTGTACCAAGAGAAACTTTGAAAACCTACCTAACCTTATTACAACAAGCGCAATTTAATTTACCATAACCCAACTAAATATATTTTAGATACGTTAACATTAATTTAATAATAAACAAACACAATGAAATATATTTTTTTCGTTATGTTCAGAATGATTTTGGCGAAATTATTGCATACACAAATTTTCACTTGTCTTATATGGCAAGGTGAGCGTTGCTATTTAAGCCAAAATCGCAAGTTTTACCTAATCGAAGAATATATATATATATATATATATATATATATATATATATATATTAATTCATATCAACTCAAGTATTTACATTCATCAACAGGCTGATCGATCAGGCCAGCAACCAGGCGGCATGATTTGGGATTGGATCGCGGGGGGCGGTGACCCCTTCCTCCCCGGAAGCAACTACAGATAACCACCGCCTCTACTCTTCTGTTACCGCTTGTCTTAACACACCGTACATATTTACTCTTAACGTACTTTTCTCTCTCTCTCTCTCTCTCTCTCTCTCTCTCTCTCTCTCTCTCTCTCTCTCTCTCTAGATTTTAATGTGAAATAACCCTGAGAAAAATTAGGGAAAGTTTCACCCCCGGGACACGGAGGAAATTCCCAATGTTGACATTTACAGTGGAGCGGGAAGACACAGGGGAAGATAAGATAAGCAGGAGATGGATGAGCAGGAAAAAGAGAAAAACTTGGATAAATCGAATAATGAAAACAAGGAAAATATTAACGACGACGATAAGAAGGACGGGTAGAATGAAATGGAGGATAAAGATGATAACAATATCGATAAAGAGGATTATAACAGTTAGGATAAAGAAAATGAGGAGAGAATTAAGATGACATAGATAATCTACAGATAAAAACGCTAAATCAAGAGGATAAGGAAACAAGAGGAAGAGTAAGGGAATGAGAGGCTAAGGATGAGAAGGCCGAGGTGAATTAGGAGGATTAAGAAATTTAGAAATCAAAGGAGGAAAATAAAGATAAATATTAGAATAGTGAAGAGGAGGGGGAGGCTAAAGATGACGAAAGGGGAGAGGAGAGAGAGAGAGAGAGAGAGAGAGAGAGAGAGAGAGAGAGAGAGGGAGAGCAGAGGAGGAGGGGACTGGGGGTAGCATGAGCAAGCAAGTAGAAGAGTATCTTCCCAAAAAAGGGTCACTCTGTTGTGATCCCTGGCTCGTGCCTGCCTGCCTTCCCTCTGCCACGCCCACCCAACCACCACCCCACACCCACCCATCCCACCACCCTCACACCCACCCAACCCACCACCCTCACACCCACCCATCCAACCACCCACACACCCACCTCGCCAACCACAACTCTCAACCACTCCACCTACCACAACCCATCCTGTATAAGGGAATGTGACTGGGAAACATACCTATCTTTTGTTCCCACTATGTAACTAAATAGAATAGGGAATGAGAACATTCAAGACAAGAGATGCCAAGCCAATGATGATCCTTTTTAAATCACTTGTTCTCTCTAGGCTGGAATACTGCTGTACATTAACATCCCCATTCAAGGCAGGTGAAATTGCAGATCTAGAGAATGTACAGAGAACCTTTACTGCACGTATAAGTTCCATCAAACACCTTAACTACTGGGAACGCCTGGAAGCACTAGACGTATATTCACTGGAGCGCAGGCGAGAGAGATATATCATAATCTACACCTGGAAGATTCTGGAGGGACTGTTCCGTAATATGCACACAGAAATCACTCCATACGAAAGCAAAAGACTTGGCAGACGGTGCAACGTACCCCCAGTGAAAAGTAGGGGCGCCACTGGTACACTAAGAGAAAACACAATAAGTGTCCGGGGCCCAAGACTGTTCAACAGCCTCCCACCCGCCATAAGTGGCATTACCAGTAGACCTCTGGTTGCCTTCAAGAGGGAGCTGGACAGATACCTAAAGTCAGGGACAGATACCTAAAGTCAGTGACAGATCAGCCGGGCTGTGGTTCGTACGTTGGACTACGTGCAGCCAGCAGTAACAGCCTCGTTGATCAGGCCCTGAACCACCGGGAGGCCTGGTCATACACCGGGCCGCGGGGACGTCGATCCCCGGAATACCCTCCACGTAGACTCCAGGTAGCACATTTCTGATGGACCTAATATTGGTAAATATAAAAAAACTCCCAAACGTTCATAGTGACAGGATCAGACACTATCTGGATGGTCAGATTAAATTTTGCCGGTGAAGAAGCTAGTTTACTGCACACTCAGTATCCATCCTATGGAAGGCAGCGTAAGAGTATATGCATATACAAAAGGCCTAAGAACTAGGCCTTCATAAGAGTACATCTAGATTTATATCTAGAATTGTCTCGACTCGCCATGGATTCAAATACCACCCGTTCCGTGGTTTGTTTACAACTGTCTTATCTATTGCAAGCAAATTTAGGATATATGCTTAATATGCCTGATATCTTATTTTCATTCATAAAATACAGTGACATATCACATAGGTTACTTATTATACTGGCTATTTTTATAATAATAATATATCTTTATTTCTACAAGTACATGTACAAGGTATACAGGCCTAGCTGACATCAATGACATACTACTATATAGAAAGCCGCTTGTTATGCAGAGCAATTCGGGCAAATTAGGTCAGTTTTGTCCCAGGATGCTACCCACACCAGTCGACTAACACCCAGGTACCCATTTTACTGATGGGTGAACATAGACAACCGGTGAAAAGAAACACGCCCAATGTTTCTACCCTCGCCGGGAATCGAACCAAGACACCTCCCCAGATGAAGCGAGAGCTTTAGCCACCAGGCCACAATGTAGCACAGTGTTCAGGAAAGTGACAATAAGGCTGATCACGTACTTCGTATAAAGTATGATCATCATTTGTGCGTCTATCAAAATGCCATAAGTATTTGTAACCAAAAGACTTTTATTGGTGGTTGTATATTGATGGTATGCAATACCGGCAAGATGGACAATTAGACACGTGCAACACACAAAGATACCCAGATGTTGCATTTATTGGTACACAGAGCACCACTGAGCACAACCAAAGATCACACAACACATGGGCAGTCTTGGCACTAGAGTTGTGCAGGAATGATGAACATTCCGGCCAGACACCAGACATTGTATCATCATCGACCATTAAACCTTTTGCAGTGCTTCTCAGACCCACGAGTCAATTATTTCACGTCATATCGTAAAAAATACTCTACATGCAGAGCAAATCTTCATGTGGAAGTGAGGGTCGGGGAAGTGAGGGTCGGGGAAGTGAGGGTCGGGGAAGCAACAACAGAAGTGGGGAGGTACCCTCCAGGGGACACCAGGACTCCCCATGTTTACACTGGTCCAAGGGAACCTGTGTCCTCAGTCCTGCCTAGGATCACCTTACTGGCGCCCGCCACCCTGCCCAGGGGCGGGACTGCAGGGTGAGAAGGCATGAGGGGGATATTGAGGTAGAGGACGAAGGGAAAAGATGATGAGGGAAAGGAGGGCGAGAGGGAGAAAAGGAAGGATAAAAAAGGCGAGTATGGACAAGGGTGAGGGAGCAGTAGAGCATATATATATATATATATATATATATATATATATATATATATATATATATATATATATATATATATATAACGTATATACATGTCGTGCCGAACAGGTGAAACTTGCGATTTTGGCTTAAATAGCAACGCTCTTCTTGCTGAATAAGACAAGCGAAAATTTGTGTATGCAATAATTTCGCAAAAATAATTCTGAACCTAACGAAAAAAATATATTTCATTGTGTTTGTTTATTATTAAATTATTGTAATATCTAAAATATATTTAGTTGGATTAGGCTAAATTAAATTGCGATTGTTATAATAAGGTTAGGTAAGTTTTCTAAGGTACTTTTGGTACAAAATTATTTTTACATTAACATAAATAAAAAATATATCTTTAAACGTATAAGAGAAAATTTTAGAAAGGACTTAATCATGCCACGGGTGGGGTTCGAACCCGCGGTCAGTCTCAAAACTCCAGAGACTCTTTGACCGCGGGTTCGAACCCCACCCGTGGTATGGTTTGTTTGCAATCGTGTCATTACGATTTCGTGAGTCATAAAGGACTTAACTTTAAACGAGTTCTTGCTAAGTGACCAATTTTACCTATTCGACACGACATATATATATATATATATATATATATATATATATATATATATATATATATATATATATAATACGCACAGGATTCGAGTCCATGGCAAGCCGGTCCTAAAATTAAGAGGATAGTGCTCTGAACCACTGAACCATGCTAGTCTAATAAGATTCTACCAACTTGGTATATTTACGTATATGCATAAAGTTAGCAGAGGCGACACTGTGATCACAAACACAGGGTTTTTTAACTGCTGTAACTGGAACCTAACATTAGAGATGAAGAGCTGGCGAGTCGGACTTTCCAGGAGTCCCGCACTCCCACAGACCAACCGTAAGGCCATTAACACATCTGATGATGATTGGTGCCTGAGTTACTGCCTCCGTTAATGACCACTGTCGATAGGGTTTATCGCCAGTCCAACTACCTTCCCTACACGCTGGCTCCTCAAATATGTACCTCGCCAATGGTTCCTAAGTCACTCCAGGTACCTTATGGCCACAGTAGGTGATTTAACACTATACTCGCTGGTGAAAAAGGGGTTTTTCTCAATGGTTAAACTATAAATTAGAGTTAAACAAGTATGAACGCTGCTCAGTGAACTCTGTTGGTTGTGTCTGTTGGTAGAGTTTCCTTGCTTGTAATGGTGACGGATCTCTCTTATGTAATATTATGGATGCTTTCAAATGTAGACAAATGTATATATGTTTCTAATATGTGTGTGTGTGTGTGTGTGTGTGTGTGTACCCATAAATTTCACACATTTAAAAAGAAAATTAATGTTAAAACAACAAAGAATAAATCATACATCAACCCACATAATTTATATTTTATTTAATGAACTAATAAAAAATTCTAGAGGGACTAGTACCAAACTTGCACACGAGAGTCACTCCCTACGAAAGCAAAAGACTCGGCAGACGATGTAACATCCCCCAATGAAAAGCAGGGGTGCCACTAGCACGTTGAGAGACAACACAATAAGTGTCAGGGGCCCAAGACTGTTCAACTGCCTCCCAGCATACATAAGGGGGATTACCAATAAACCCCTAGCTGTCTTCAAGCAGGCACTGGACAGGCACCTAAAGTCGGTACCTGACCAGCCAGGCTGTGGTTCGTACGTTGGACTGCGTGCGGCCAGCAGTAACAGCCTGGTTGATCAGGCCCTGATCCAACATGATGCCTGGTCACAGACCGGGCCGCAGGGGCGTTGACCCCTGGAACTCTCTCCAGGTAATTTATATATATATATATATATTAATTCATATCAACTCAAGTATTTACAATTAATCTGAATAACAAAGAGGTTCAAGTCTATATGGTTAACAAATGCAGATCAACACAGAGGAATAATGCACTCAATACCCAATATTCCAATACACTCAATATTCCTATCTTAACCTACAAGTGTTGACACTGCCTGTGACTACCCGGAGTCTACCTGGAGGGTATTCAGGGATCAAGGCCCCCGCGACCCGGTCCATGACCAGGTCTCCAGTAACTAGGCTGTTACTGCTAGCCGCACGTAGTCTTACTTCGCACAACTCCCGTTACTTTATGAGAATGCTGTCTGCTAGAAGGTGTTGCTGTGACAAACCAATTATAATGTTCTCTCATCATACTCATGACACTTCTTTGTTCATGAATAAGATATGTGCAACACTTTGATATCTTTACTGCTAAATAAAGATACCCAAGTGTATTCAACTGAAGAAGCCTGGGCAGAAGGCTTCTTCAATCGAATACAGGCGATTATAACCCCGGAGACTAGAAGTAATTATGAGGTGGTCAGTCTCTTAGCCTAAAGCAGAAGCATGCGGCCAGACTTAATATACTGAAGCAGTAGCGAGGTGTAGCAGCTGGAGGTGACTAAACAGGTAGCGTGGCCCACTGGTGGAAGTAGGACATGTAAAACAATTGTTTAGCAATAGAGTTGCAGATTTCCCATGTACCAGGATAACTACCTACTTGACGAGAGACACTAACAATAACTTCACTGTTGATGTAGGCAGTGCGGTCACATCTTGCAATTACAATTTTTCATCTCGGTCCTCCTAGTCTACTCTACTTCTTTAGTTCCCCCCAAATTTGTACTGCAATTTATACTTTAATACATATTTAATAAGTAACCTAACTTTTAATAGCTCTATAATAATGTTGATACGGTCACCACAGCTGCTGAAAAATAATGTTTATGTAATTTTCCGAATAAACATGTAGGTGACCCATGTTTAGTCGATGTATTTGCTTGTAAACAAGCTTTTACATAAACATAGTGTGTATTACAGGGCTTGTGGTGATGCTTTTCACTAATACAGTAATTTACTCATTTCACTATTGTATCCAAATATGTATTTTATTGTCATGTGTCGCTTTCCCAGGGCATCAGAGACAATTATACAAGTACCACTTAAAAACGGAAACCAAGAGTAAAATATCGTATTTTTTAAAAAGAATAGTACGAGAAAATGGACGTCATAATGAGGGTTCCCCCGAGGTAGTCCGTCTTCCGGCAGTGTTTAGCATAAAGTGAACAAGCGAGACGAGGAACAAAAGAGGTACAAGGAGGCTTGAAGGAGAATAATGAGAAAAACACGAGCTGCAGAAAGAGCAGCACAATTAGGCAGGTACAGCAGTTGGTGACGACAAGCTACAATCTTAAGTTTTACAACAGTTTAGTTACCCACTGACACGCCAGCGCCAAGACAACCATCCCATCACTGCTTTCCTATTATTCAACCCATCTATGTCTTATGCGTCTCTCGTTTTCTTAAACATTACCAAGCGTCAAATCGTGAACTTTCTCATTTATTTATTCTTGAATTTTATTTGAAGTTAGGTTACACACACACACACACACACACACAGAGGAGAGGTATGATAAAGCTCATGGAGCGGGTAGAGTGACCGAGTAGCGGCCAGTGAAGAGGCGGGGCCAGGAGCTGTGAATCGACCCCTGCAACCACAACTAGGTGAGTACAACTAGGTGAGTGCACACACGCACACACACACACGTGTGTGTGTGTGTGTGTGTAATCAATGCACCACACAGAAACAGGCGAGTATATACAGAGAAAGATCGCATGGCTTTTAAAGGCTGCCCAGCTTTTGAGGCATTTGTGGCCGAGTGGTCTTGGGGAACCTTGCCAGCCTCCCTGACGTGGCTTCGATTTTTGCTGACTGCGATCTTTCTCTGTATAATAATATATATATATATATATATATATATATATATATATATATATATATATATATAAACAATTAAAATGAACAAAACAAGTGACACGACTGACAGCGGGATGTCTGGGTTACAATGCCCAACACTGAAATCTGTACATAAACACCGACATCATTTTCTTTTTTGTTTTTTTTCCATATTCATAATACTGATTTAATTTGAGCATTCAGTCTACCGCTGCGTTCTTACGTGCGTGTCAGTCTTGCAGTCCCGCTGCGTTCTTACGTGCGTGTCAGTCTTGCAGTCCCGCTGCGTTCTTACGTGCGTGTCAGTCTTGCAGTCAAGCCCTGTTCTTGAAAGCTTTAATGTTACAGATCCAAAGATATTTTTAGGAGCTGATCTTAGGTGCCTTGCTCTTGTGTGCATGTGTGTGTGTGTACTCACCTAATTGTGGTTGCAGGGTTCGATTCATAGCTGCAGGTCCGCGCGTGTGTGTGTGTGTGTGTGTGTGTGTGTGTGTGTGTGTGTGTGTGTGTGTGTGTGTGTGTGTGTGTGTGTGTGTGTGTGTGTGTGTGTGTGTGTACTCACCTAATTGTACTCACCTAATTGTGGTTGCAGGGGTCGAGACTCAGCTCCTGGCCCCGCCTCTTCGCTGTCCGCTACTTGGTCTCTGCTCTCCCTGTTCCATGAGCTTTATCATACCTCGTCTTAAAACTATGTATGGTTCCTGCCTCCACTATATCTTTCTCTAGACTATTCCACTTCCTGACTACTCTGTGGCTGAAGAAATGCTTCCTAACATCCCTTTGACTCATCTGAGTCTTCAGCTTCCAGTTGTGTCCCCTTGTTTCTGTGTTCCCTCTCTGGAACATCCTGTCCCTGTCTACCTTGTCGATTCGTGTGTGTGTGTGTGTGTGTCTCAGAGATGAAAGACAGGTGTGTTTTATTATATTTTACACCTGTTGTCCTCACGACATCGCCAGAACACCTAATTGTGGAGCAACGCCGCGTGCGTCTCTACGTGTCGTGAAGGTCCGTCCAGTGTTTGTCGTAGCAAGAGGTAATTAACCAAGTGTTTAATTATCTTCGGTATTTCCTTCCCCAACATTTAGCTCATGGAGGCCCACAACCCTACCTGGATCTGTCTAGACCCTTCGAAATTCAATGCACGAATTGATTTACGGAGAGTATGATTTGTTGAGAGGAATGGTGGTGATGTTCCGTCATCATCCATGATTTATGAGTAGAGTTGTATTCTGGACCCAGTGATGGACCTCAACCATCCGTCACGACCCACCTCGATTCCTTTGATGTATGATTCCCTCTCCCTCAACTACAGCTCATATTACGCCACGGATCTACTATTAGACTAACATATATAAAAGATGATGATTGCGTTTAAAATTGTAGGAAGAGTGTTGTAATGCGTAAATGTTTCTCTCCATCGTTTTAGGCAGTGCAATTTAGCTCGTCAAAATACTCGCCCTGCGGCCCACTCACTCAATCAAAAACAAGGCAGGGATGAAGATTACTTGTAGGAGTTCTCAAGGTTACCTGTTATCCTGTATAGAGGATAATAGATCTTTGGGGTACCTGTTGCTCTGTACAGAGATCTAGGGGTACATGATGCCCAGTGTAGAGGGTAGATCTTTGGGGTACCTGCTGCTCTGTACAGAGATCTAGGGGTACATGATGCCCAGTGTAGAGGGTAGATCTTTGGGGGTACCTGTTGCTCTGTACAGAGATCTAGGGGTACATGATGCCCAGTGTAGAGGGTAGATCTTTGGGGTACCTGCTGCTCTGTACAGAGATCTAGGGGTACATGATGCCCAGTGTAGAGGGTAGATCTTTGGGGTGCCTGTTGCTCTGTACAGAGATCTAGGGGTACATGATGCCCAGTGTAGAGGGTAGATCTTTGGGGTGCCTGTTGCTCTGTACAGAGATCTAGGGGTACATGATGTTCTGAACAGAATAGTTATATTGTGGGTGCATGACATCCTGTATAGAGAGATCTTGGGGTACATGATGCCCTTGTATGTTAATACATTCAATGGAGGAGCGCTACAACCGTAGGGGGAGGGCGTCATACAGCGCCTTGAAGGAACCCAGGTTCCAACCAAGGAATGGGAAGATACGTATAATTCCTTGGATCAAGAGCCTTTCATTGGCCTCAAGGCACCTCCATATAGGAGAGATATTGAAGCAAAAGATGACTTGTATAGAGATCCTGTGGGACACAATGACTTTTATACCGAAAAAAATGGGAGTTTATAATGCCCTGTAAAGAGGAACGATCTTGGGTTACTTAATGCCTCGTGTGAGCGAAATTATCTTAAAAAGACATTAAATGCAAAAGCAAACTTTTATCAGAGGCAACGTTTCGCTCTGTGTAGAGCTTTATCAAGCCATGACTCGATAAACCTCTATACAGAGCCTCAAGTCTCTGCACCTGTGACTTTCAACCATACTTGCCAACACCTGCCTATACGTGATGCCCCGTGTATAGGAAAAATGCTGGGGTACTAGGAGGGAGGGGGCACTTTCCCTTCAATTTTTTTTTGCAACAAAAATTAAGTACAGGGAAGCATGTCCTGGCAATGTTAAGCCGCATATTTTATAATCTTACGGAGAAAATTGTATAGTAAGATTAGGTTCGCCGGAGCATATTAAGTATATTACGAAGATTATATTATACATTAAGTATTTAAGGCTGTGGGGGAGATGTGACAGTGAATGATATATCAGCGTCGGGTTGACACGCTGGCAGAATGAATGATAGTTAAGTATACCCGCACGGTATGGCCTAGGCACCTGATGAACTGGTAGAACGTCTCCGCGGTGGCAGATTGACTGATATATAAGTATATCGTGGAAGCTCTTGACAGTGTGAATGATATGTCGGTACATCATCGGAGGCCTGTGACGCTGGCAGGACGTCATTTCCAGCATCGACCATCAGCCTGGGAACCAAACGTCAGGGAGCGCCCATCACAGCCAGACGGGCCTCTCGCCTCCATCCAATCCCTCATATATTATGGCGAGGAGTCAATATAAACACAGGTATTTCCTCCCGCTGTCCCACTGGTGGACCGCCGCGGTTATTTATAAGACCCGAATCACGGCCGTGGTGAGCGCCGGCCCAGCCAGGTTTAACAAATCTCACGTTTTTTTACCTGCCGTTCCTGGTAGTTCCCGTGGAGGTTGTGACGCGGTCACCCCTTGCTCACTTACTACCGAACTCCTTCTATCTCGTCAAGGAACACAGTTATTTAGTTTTCTTCGTCAGATATCATAATCTAAGAAATCTCAGGAGATCTGAATATGCAGATGATCTTCCGTGAAGGAGTAATGTACGAGCAGTGGTTTGCTCTGGGAGATGAACGTGAGTGAGGGGAGGGAGGTGGTGGCTGGGGACGCGCCGTAGCCTGGGTGTATTGGTGTAACGGGCGATTTAGCAAGACGTAATCAGCGCGCATTTAAGATAATATCTATTTTTTCCACCTGTGTATAAAATTGTCGAAAATATTACCAATTTCATCATTATTTCCTTTAATCTGACATGATGAGTTTATGTGTATATCGTGATCAAAGCGGAGGCTGCCGGGGTGTGTGTGTAGGGGATATGAAAGTCGTACATGTTCTACGACGCTATCCCGCCGGAAATGGGCAAGACTCAAAGCGAGTGACTTTGTGAAGAACAGTGGGAAAAATATATTTGTATTTTTTTTTATAGAAAGACAAAAAGCTTCAATTGCGGGTCATGTGACTAAGACCTGCGTCGGGAAACACTTGTCCTGTTTCCTGACCCTAAGCTGCTAGTTCTGTTTTCCTCTCATATTCCTTCACACAGGCTACGCTTACACACACACACACACACAGCAGGATCCATACATAGTTTTAAGAAGAGATACGATAAAGCACATGGAGCAGTAGCGGCCAGGAAACACACGACTGTAATGGACGACTGTAACTAAATTCACGTAAAGCTAAACGGAAATCGAGCCCGAGGTTTAGTAAGGGCGACGCCTGCACTCTACACTAAGCTCTGTTGGTAGAAACAGGATAATAACAAGCAGCCTTATTCAATTTAGGTCTATGGGCGCTATCTTAAACGTCAACTCCAAGTTGACGTTTAACATAACAGCGACTATTATTATTATTATACTATTATTATTAAATATTATTACTATTTATACTATTAAATATTATTATTAGGGAAAGCGTAAAAACACAAAAAGAACACAAGCGACGTTCTAGCTCTTGTCTCTTCAAGGCCAGTTCCAATGTACTCAGAATAAAAGCAAGTAACTTTCCTATTGTAACCCTTACAGCAAGACATCTTCCTGAACAAGCTTTTCTCGAGACATTTTGCTCTGTGTAGAGCTTTATTAAGTCTTGATAAAGCTCTACACAAATTCTCTCCCAATAAAAGCTTCTTCAGTTTGTCTTTTCTTCAGTACGGGGGAGCGGGGTTCATCATGTGCTGACGACCACTGTCAGGAGATCCAGTGTCAGGAGATCCAGTGTCAGGAGATCCAGTGTCAGGAGATCCAGTGTCAGGAGATCCAGTGTCAGGAGATCCAGCGTCAGGAGATCCAGCGTCAGGAGATCCAGTGTCAGGAGATCCAGCGTCAGGAGATCCAGTGTCACGAGATCCAGCGTCAGGAGATCCAGCGTCAGGAGATCCAGCGTCAGGAGATCCAGTGTCAGGAGATCCAGCGTCAGGAGATCCAGCGTCAGGAGATCCAGTGTCAGGAGATCCAGCGTCAGGAGATCCAGTGTCAGGAGATCCAGCGTCAGGAGATCCAGCGTCAGGAGATCCACGGACAGGAAATTTCTCCTGACAAATAATTAAAAACGCAACATTGGGTAATACGTCATTCGGGTCCATGTCAAAGATTATTCTGACTATTAATATTAAAAGCCGCAGTTCGGTGGCCGGAACAAATCCCGAAAAACTCACAACAAACAAGTGAAAACCAAACGACGTTTCTGCCCGTTCTGAATCATTATTAAGTCGCTCTGAGTGGACCGAAATGTAGCGTAGTTTTCATTTTCAATTTATGTGCTTGTTGCTATTTGTGACAATTTTCGGTTTGCCACAAAAAATGTGTACATAAAAAAGACGGGGGTAGGTTATAGGATGTATATAAGACAAGTTTAAGTATAACATATATATAATATATATATATATATATATATATATATATATATATATATATATATATATATATATATATATATATATATATATATATATATATATATATATATATAAGTTCCAAGCCAGAATATGATTTCGTAAGACGGGTGAATGGGTGAACATAGACTAACCAGAAGGCTCTGTGGCCGTAGATGGTAGCTTCCTGACCCATCCCTTTCCTCCTCTCAAATCCTCTCCCTTCTCACCTCCTCTTCTCCTCCGTATCTCACCTAGTTGTGGTTGCAGGGGTCGATTCATAGCTCTTGGCCCCGCCTTGACTGGCCGCTACTTGGTCACTCTCCCTGCGCCATGAGCTTTATCATACCTCTTCTTAAAGCTATGTATGGAACCTGCCTCCACTACATCGCTTCCCAAACTATTCCACTTCCCGACCACTCTGTGACTGAAGAAATACTTCCTAACATCCTGTGATTCATCTGAGTCTTCAACTTCCAACTGTGTCCCCTTGTTGTTGTGTCCCATCTCTGGAACATTCTATCTTTGTCCACCTTGTCAATTCCTCTCAGTATCTTATATGTCGTTATCATGTCCCCCTATCTCTCCTGTCCTCCAGTGTCGTCAGGTCGATTTCCCTTAACCTCTCCTCGTAGGACATACCCCTTAGCTCCGGGACTAGTCTTGTTGCAAACCTTTGCACTTTCTCTAGCTTCTTTACGTGCTTGGCTAGGTGTGGGTTCCAAACGGTGCTGCACACTCCAGTATGGGCCTAACTACATAGTGTACAGGGTCCTTAACGATTCTTTATTAAGATGTCGGAATGCTGTTCTTAGGTTTGCTAGGCGCCCATATGCTGCAGCAGTTATTTGGTTGATGTGCGCTTCAGGAGATGTGGCTGGTGTTATACTCACCCCAAGATCTTTTCCTTGATTGAGGTTTGTAGTCTCTGGCCCCTAGACTGTACTCCGTCTGCGGTCTTTGCCCTTCCCCAATCTTATGACTTTGGCACTTGGTGGGGTTGAACTCCAGGAGCCAATTGCTGGACCAGGCTTGCAGCCTGTCCAGATCCCTTTGTAGTTCTGCCTGGTCCTCGTCCGATTGAATTATTCTCATCAACTTCACATCATCTGCAAACAGGGACACTTCGGAGTCTATTCCTTCCGTCATGTCGTTCACAAATACCAGAAACAGCACCGGTCCTAGGACTGACCCCTGTGGAACCCCACTCGTCACCGGCGCCCACTCTGACACCTCGCCACGTACCATGACTCGCTGCTGTCTTCCTGACAGGTATTCCCTGATCCATTGTGGTGCCTTCCCTGTTACCCCTGCCTGGTCCTCCAGCTTCTGCACTAATCTCTTGTGTGGAACTGTGTCAAACTCCTCCTTACAGTCCAAGAATATGCAATCTACCCACCCCTGTGTGTGTGTGTTTGAGAGAGAGAGAGAGAGAGAGAGAGAGAGAGAGAAAGCAAAAAAAGAGAGAGAATTTCTTCATAAATTTCATTTCCCTTGTGTGTGGGAATTACCAACCTGAGATATGGTAATTCCCTTGTAATATTAACTCCATCTCGGCTGGAACGAAACCCATGAAGCCTCCCCAGCTACTGATCCCATAATGGAATGCTTGACGATTTCATCATGGCACGACGGAAGTCTTCCAGCTCAGGCTAACAAATGGTGTAACAAATCTGTCCTGTATGATGGAATATGAGAGAGGAAACATAACCAGCATTTCTTCCCACAATGTATCTATAACACAGAACAAGGTAGCCTCACCTGAAGGTGTCTTGAAATTTATGATAGAATACATAGTTCCTCTACCACCTTTTCTCCTCCCCTTCTTTATTCTGTTCCTTCTTTAATTACCTTAACTCCCACTTTTCCTTTCTCCTAACATTGCTTCTCTCCCACCCATCTACTTTCTCTTCGATGACTAAGATATGTGCAACACCTAGGTATTTTTATTGAGGAACATGAGTACAAAGATTTATATTGGAGCCAGTGGAAATGGTGAGATGCAACAGTTAAAGACAAGGTCACATACAGATGGAACCTACTAGTGGAAGGTGGTCAGGCCTACAACGTGGGTCAGTGGTTTAGTAAGTTGTGGGCCCCACCCACAAGTGGCATTGTCTTCAACTTGTCACTATTTTACCTCTGGATATAATTTTTGTCTTGTGCAGCAGTGTCATCGAATCTTGGTAAAACATTTTTTTTACAGCTCAATTGTTAAATCGCTGGCTCACCTTATGGGTGTCTTAACGTACTTCCACTAGTGGGCCCTGCCTACATTTGACCATGTCTTGAACTGCTGCATCTCATGACATCTACCCGGTTCCAATATAAAAGTCTTCGTCCTCATGCTCGTGTATTTGATTGATGAAGTCTGTTGTGCGGGCGAAACGTCTCTCAATAAAAATACCCAGGCATTGCACATTCATCTCTTTCATAAACTTGACAGTATTATATCACTGATATAATTATTCTTCCTGCTTGCTCACACACTACCCGCTGCGGGTAGTGTGTGTGGCGACCTAACATTTTGTCACTTCTATTATTGATTCCCAACAATTCAATACTCATTTGTGCTTGCCAAGCCATCTTTAATAATAACACTTGTGTTAGTGATGGACATATGTTGATACTTCTGCTCGTGTGTTGCACGTGTTACAACGACATACCTTCACTGATATTTTATCTGTTGTAATGCATAAATACATCTTCACAACTACGTAAGTATTATGTGTTTAGTTACCTGGTGGACTATACCTGGATGGAGTTTCGGGGGTCAACTCCTCCGCTGCCCTCTCCATGACCAGTAGTATCTTTGAATATCAGTTAACTGGTGGTGTTGATTCCTGGCCTCTTGGACTCTATCGTGCTACTTTTGAATCTGTTTAAGGATGTTCCACTTTTTTCCGCCCTTTACTGAGAATATTCTTTCTGACGTCACTGTGACTCATCCGGATGTTTACTTTCTATGTCTTGTTCCACTCCCACTTATGTCAGTCTCTCCATATCCACCTTCTCAGTATATCTTATATGACTATATTTCCTTCATTTTGTGGAAATCACTTAATCCTTTACTGTATACAGCATCGTAATTTCAGTTCTGATTTAGAGTTTCTCTCTATGTCCTTTTAGGAACAAAAGAAAGAAGGAACACTGCAGCAGGCCTACTGGCCCATGCGAGGCAAGTCCAATTCTCCCACCGGTTTAATCCAATGCCTTAACCTAGTCATATCAGTCACTATGGTTATCTTGCCTGTAATAAATAAATCTTGTATAGTCATTCAAGACTCTGGCTAAAAATTTGCATTTCCTTCCCCAGGTACACACACTGGCAGCCAGACACCCTGAACACTTCACCCCGCGCCCTCAGGGCTACACATGGTAACAGATCACCACTAAGGCGTGCTATAATTTCAAGGTAGCTATAGAGAAGAACGGTCATTGGTAGGAAAGGTACCATTTTTTTTATCCACCTAATAGAGCTACCGTAAAGACCGAGACTAAGTGGTCTGCAACATGACCTAGGCTAAAAAGAAAAAAGTCTTTGATTTTGTAAGTTGTTTGTTGCATTGTACTCTGCTGTAAACCTCACTGGTGAGAATTTTGATTTGCATTTTGGTGTAAACATTCCTGAATCCCCACACAATATAAGCGATTCACTAACTCTCAAACTTTCTACTTCTAACTTCAACGAAAGCGCATTCACCTAAAATATTTGGTCAGCTTGGTTTATCGATCAGTATTAACCAGTAACCCAGCGCAGAAACTGTCAATATGTTCAGTACTTGACCTTAGAAGCTGTTAGCAATTTACCTCAGAAGCTACCAAACTCTGTTCTAGGGGCTCGCCAAGACATTCTTAAGAGCAACGTAGATTAAGGATCATTAGAGAGTACTGCATGAGTTTGAGATCCGCCCTGTTTACACACACTTGGTTTATATGGCGATCTTCCTCTCTAATTTATCATGGAATGGTGTCCGTAACCAAACCAGTCATCCGTCACCTTCCCTGTGCTCTGATGCGAATCAAGAGAGAATGTCAGGTTGTGATGTAGATGACAATTCCTCCACACACAATACCAAACAGTGTTGACCTTGAACATTCCTCCAGACACAATATCAAACAGCGATGACCTTGATCATTCAATCCAGACACAATACCAAACAGCGCTGACCTTGGCAATTCACTGACGGTCGACCCCACAAGCTCACCCTTCACTTACTTTCAGGCCTAACAAAAAAAAATTATATAATCAAGAGAATTGGCCTCTATGATCATCTAAATCTGGCCATCCTTCACAGCTCACGTCTAGCATTACTGAAGGCAGGCAATCCTTCTCCTGCAGCGCTGACACATGTGTAATCACACCAACCACGCCATCCGTCACTGCCTCCCTGGACTGACACATGTCCAGAGGGCCTCCATATAATCCTCATCTCCAATGCAGACTGACACACGTCCATTATAAGCCTCAACCACGCTATCCTTCTCCCGTCTTAAGCCTTTATACATGTTAATAATTAACCCAAGTATATCATGCCTCTCTGGTGTGGACTGACATGTCCGTAATCAGCCCGGCCATGTCATCCTTCACGTCACCTGGGCTTAGACACATGTCCATAATCAACTCAACTATATCATCCTGCATCGCCGGGGACCGACACATGTCCGTAATCAGCCCGGCCATGTCATCCTTCACGTCCCCCGAGCCTTGACACACGTCCATAATTTCATCATCACGACGGCCCTGCGTGCACCTACCCTCCCTATCCAGGCATCACAACCTTCAAAGGCTACCCTCCAAGATCCCTCTGGTCGATCAACCACATAGAAACCATGAATATTAAACCATACTGCCTGAAAGCTCCATATGACCCTCTCACCTGCCATTCGGTAAGTCCCCACTTCCTGTGCACTTATCGCAGATAGTTATCGACCTCGTTATGCCTGTGTTATCACTACCTCCCTCCTGTATGATAACAGGCGTCCACTAATAACAATGTTAAGTGGACGTCTTATGGTAAATGATTATTATTACCCATACTTGGCCAAGGGACGATCCCGATAATGACGGTGATCAGCCGTTCACGTCAAAATAATGTATTTTAATATGTTATGGATCGTAAAGTTAGGGTGTTTGAAGGATGGACGATTTATGTCCTCCTTGAGACGACGACTTATTTTCTCATCCTTGGGGGCTTAACATTTTTTGTCCTTCACACAGTGAATCCCCCGCACGCACACAAGTGTCCTCCACATATTACCTCCCCCCCACATAGTGTGTCCACCACATACTCTTCGCTCCTTCACACACTCCGTTATAAGCCACTTATTCAAGTAACAATCATAACACTGCAAAAAAAAGCATCACAGAGAGAGAAGAGATTCTTGCTACCATAGCAGGCTAATGCAACGTAGATTTTTGCTAACGTAGCAGGCTAATGCAAGGAAGATTTTTTCTAACATAGCAGGCTAATGCAAGGAAGATTTTTGCTAACGTAGCAGGCTAATGCAAAGAAGATTTTTGCTAACGTAGCAGGCTAATGCAAAGAAAATTTTTGCTAACGTAGCAGGCTAATGCAAAGAAGATTTTTGCTAACGTAGCAGGCTAATATAACGCTCATTTTTGCTAACGTAGCATCCTAATGCAAGAAAGATTTTTGCTAACGTAGCAGACTAATGCAACGCAGATTCTCCAGCAGAGAGGAAATAATCTTAGCCACAGTCTGGAATTATCTTGCCAGCGGGAGAATTTATTGGAAGGGTTTAGCCCAACTCATATTTGTGTTGACTTGTTTTAAGCATAGCTAATTTTGGAGAGTGAGGTACTGGAAATGAAGTATTTGGTACAGGAAATGGAGTAAATAGTACTCGAAATGGAGTAAATGATACTGGAAATGGAGCAAATGTTACTGGAAATTAAGCAAATGGTACTGGAAATGGAGTAAATGGTACTGGAAATGGAGTAAATGGTACTGGAAATGGAGTAAATGGTACTGGAAGTGGAGTAAATGATACTAGAAAAATAAGTAAACAGTACTGGAAATGGAGTAAATTGTACTGGAAATGGAGTAAATGGTGCTGGAAAGAAGTAAATGGTACTGGAAATGGAGTAGAAGATGCTGCAAACGGCGCATCAGATTCTTTAAACTGACAACAAGGAATTGCTAAATTATGCATTTCTACGATATTCAAATGCATTATTTCAATTTTTTTGTATTAATTTAATTTCTAATGAATGACACACATAGACGCATCTTCTATTCCATCTTAGAATATACTAGCTTTCTTATAATTTTATTATATACAAGCGTAAATACAGAGAGGTCTTGTTTTAGTTAATGTATTAAGGTTATCATAATGTGGGTATTATTTAATGGTAGATGTAAGCCTCAGGAAGTGCTTGTTAATGCCTCACTCTCCAATTGATTTATCGCAGAGCATTTCACAACGTTTCGCTCAAAGCTGAGCGAAACTGTCTAACAAAGTCTTTCTTCGGTATGTCTGTAATCCTCTAAGGCAGAGGTCGGCGAACTTTTTTGGGTATTACCCGAAAACAAATTTGTGTACAGCGAAATTACCCACAAAAATTGAAAATTAACAGAAAACCGTCAAACATTTATATCATTATATGAACAGTTTCAAATATCTATAAATGGAATCATAAATTCTAAAAAAAATATATTAAATAATAAAATTTCGTGTAATTTTATTTATATGTTTATTCAGCCTTTATTATCCCCGAGATTTTCATCTTTACTCCATTTAGAGTAATTTACTTAAATTGTACGGAGAGCCAAGAATGGTTCTAATGCCTTTGTTTTCCATTAACTCCGAGAGTGAGTCGAAGAGATTCCTTTAGATAAAATTAACATACTCACGGCATAGTCAATTAGGGGATTAATATAAGTTATATACATCATTCTCACTGTTCTTACATTAACACTGTAGCCAGTCACAGCTGCGAGAGCAGTTGTTGACGGAGTCAGTAGCGGTAATATTCAAAACATAGAGGGTGCCAGCAGCCAGCAAAAATAACCTTCAAAACACAGAGGGAGCCAGCAGTAACCTCCAAAACACAGAGGGAGCCAGCAGTAACCTCCAAAACACAGAGGGAGCCAGCAGTAACCTCCAAAACAAACACAGAGGGAGCCAGCAGTAACCTCCAAAACAGAGGGAGCCAGCAGTAACCTCCAAAACAGAGGAGCCAGCAGTAACCTCCAAAACAGAGGAGCCAGCAGTAACCTCCAAAACAGAGGAGCCAGCAGTAACCTCCAAAACAGAGGAGCCAGCAGTAACCTCCAAAACAGAGGGAGCCAGCAGTAACCTCCAAAACAGAGGGAGCCAGCAGTAACCTCCAAAACAGAGGGAGCCAGCAGTAACCTCCAAAACAGAGGGAGCCAGCAGTAACCTCCAAAACAGAGGGAGCCAGCAGTAACCTCCAAAACAGAGGGAGCCAGCAGTAACCTCCAAAGAGAGGAGCCAGCAGTAACCTCCAAAACAGAGGGAGCCAGCAGTAACCTCCAAAACAGAGGGAGCCAGCAGTAACCTCCAAAACAGAGGGAGCCAGCAGTAACCTCCAAAACAGAGGGAGCCAGCAGTAACCTCCAAAAATGAGGGAGCCAGCAGTAACCTCCAAAACAGAGGGAACCAGCAGTAGCCTCCAAAACAGAGGGAACCAGCAGTAACCTCCAAAACAAACAGAACCAGCAGAGCCAGACTAAAGCACGACACACTTCAACGAGCGAACTTTCCCTTGAGGTAAACCTTCCCTCTTGAAGAGCGAGCTGGACCTCATTGATCCTACCCGTTATTTCGGGTACTGGACAGCTGCGACCGACAATTACAATCTTTAACCCGTGACAAACGAGGTCACGTGACGAGCCAAGAAGACGTAGAGGCGAAATTGACTGCGGCGAGGATTGTATCTGAACTAAAATGGTGAGCAGAGAGGTCGGGTTACAGCGCCAGTCACGACTCGTGGCCGTAATCAGAAGTATCTCAGTCTCAGGTGACGTACTGCAATAGATACTCTCTAGGCATTGTTGGTGGCCGGAAGAGTGGTGGTGGTGAGGTTGTAGTGGTGGTGGTGGTGAGGTTGTAGTGGTGGTGGTGAGGTTGTAGTGGTGGTGGTGGTGGTGAGGTTGTAGTGGTGGTGGTGGTGAGGTTGTAGTGGTGGTGGTGGTGGTGAGGTTGTAGTGGTGGTGGTGGTGAGGTTGTAGTGGTGGTGGTGGTGAGGTTGTAGTGGTGGTGGTGAGGTTGTAGTGGTGGTGGTGGTGAGGTTGTAGTGGTGGTGGTGAGGTTGTAGTGGTATCTTTCTTGTGGTGAGTTTGTGGCTGTGGTAGTAAGGCTCTGCTGGTGGTGGTTGTGGTGAGGTTGTAATGGAAGTAGTGGTAGCTGTGGAAGTGGTGGTACAAGCTGTGGTGGTCGTCGTTTAGATGGAGGTATAACGGTGTGATGATTGATGCAGCAGAGGCAGTGTGGTGAAGGACACGTGATGAGCCGATAATAGAAATCTGTATGTTATTATAATTTTTTGTCAAGCAACACTGTAGACAATGTTAATAATCCAGTACCAAGAACCATCTCGGGAATCTACTATGCATCCAGCCATTGTTTGTGTCTTCAATGGGGGAGGGGTCATTTAAGACCCGTGGCAGGGACGAACCACCCCATGGCAGGGAACTGATCACCATTTGAGACTTGCGGCAGGGAACGGATCACCAGGTAGACCATCTAAAACCCGTGGCAGGGAACAGGTCATCATCTGAGCAAGACCCGCGACACGAGACACTCTTCTCTTTCCCAAGGAAATCAACTCCACCAACAATATCACTGCAAAGCACTGTTACATGACGGTGCTTGTCTTTCTGGTAAGTGTCACTGCAGAACACTAACCTTACACCTTTCTTAACGACAAAGCACTGAAAGAATATAAAGGTTAGAAGCAAATCACAGATGACCCGCAATTAGGAACCTTAGGACGACGTTTCGGTCCCTCCTGGAACATTCTTCATGTTAGAAGCAATGATTGCATGGTATACCAGGGCTGTTATTATTATTATTATTATAAAGGCTATACAGCGACTTGGGAACAGGAGGCAATCAGATTTAATCCAAGAAAGAGAGGAAGAAATCTCGTTCTTTAGATTCAAGAAGGCTTCACTATCCCGCTTTATCATTTTATCACAGATCAATAAAAAGTCACAATACCATGGCGGGAACAATACACAAATAACCCCTTTATCTAGAAGACAAACTACTAACGACGTTTCGGTCCGACTTAAACTCCTAACAAGTCTCTGCATTAATTACCAATGGTCCAAATCGGACTGAAACGTCGTCATAAGTCTCAGGCGCCTAAGTGCGGATTGTCCGTGTATTTTATGACTGAGTAGGGAAGGTCTCCGGAACAGCGTGTGAAGGTAAAGATTCAAGTTAATGCACACATTATCTGGTACATGATAAGAATCAGCGCCCTGGTGATCAATGAGGTTACTCCTGCCTTCACCTGTAATTAAGGAAACCCCCACGAATTGACCATCTTGATTCTCAGCCAGATAAGGTTTCTAAAATTTCACGAAATGATTCGACGGGTCGTATTACATAAACCAATGATTCGACTGGTCATTTTACGTAAACCAGAGCGAGTATAGAACTTTACGGATATTTAACACGGAGAGACTTGACACAACACCAGCAGGAGAACACACTATTGTGCCTAGCAGTGCCCTCCTCGGTACTAGAAAACTACGTACATGAATGGTATATAATACCGATAAGATGAAGCATTAGACACATGTGCAACATCTTTGTATCTATTTGTAGACGTTTCGCCATCCAGTGGCTTTATCAATACAAGGTCATAATGTGAAGTATGTAGAACTATATACAAAAGATGAAGTAATCAGTCCCTCAGCCTTTGAGTTGGTAGGGAATCCCTAGTACAATGTTACTTAGTTTACAGACTGGATAAACTAAATGCATCACTGCCATTCCTCGTAATATATATATATATATATATATATATATATATATATATATATATATATATATATATATATATATATGTCGTGCCGATTAGGTAAAACTGGTCAATTAGCAAGAACTCATTTAAAATTAAGTCCTTTCTAAAAATTTCTCTTATACGTTTAGAGATATATTTTTTTCATTTATGTTAATGTAAGAATTTATAATTTTGTACCAAGAGAAACTTTGAAAACCTACCTAACCTTATTACAACAAGCGCAATTTAATTTAGCCTAACCCAACTAAATATATTTTAGATACGTTAACATTAATTTAATAATAAACAAACACAATGAAATATATTTTTTTCGTTATGTTCAGAATGATTTTGGCGAAATTATTGCATACACAAATTTTCGCTTGTCTTATATGGCAAGGTGAGCGTTGCTATTTAAGCCAAAATCGCAAGTTTTACCTAATCGGCACGACATATATATATATATAATATGTGTGTGTGTGTGTGTGTGTGTGTGTGTGTGTGTGTGTGTGTGATGACAATGTCTTGTATTTTTTCATTTTTTTCCTAGTGCCGTGAGTTCTGGGTCTACTAACTTTGTTCCATTCTCTTTTTTCTTCAATTCCAGTACAAACTTCGTCGCAAACTTTACGATCAAGACCACTTCGATATTTTTTGTGTTGTTTTACCTGAAGTGCCTCTACGCTGATGCAGTGTACTCGAGAACCGGTCAAAAATATGTTGAGCATATTGGTCTGAACGATGCCATATTTACAGTGAATGCCATTTTAACCCACAATCTATTTACAAGGTTACACACTCTTAGTAAGTCTTCTATTTACACAAGAAATAATCACATATTTACACAAGAAATAATCACATATTTACACAGGAAATAAGCCCTCTTTACACAGGAAATAAGCACCTATTTACACAGGAAATAAGCACCTATTTACACAGGAAATAAGCACCTATTTACACAGGAAATAAGCACCTATTTACACAGGAAATAAGCATCTATTTACACAGGAAATAAGCACCTATTTACACAGGAAATAAGCACCTATTTACACAGGAAATAAGCACCTATTTACACAGGAAATAAGCACCTATTTACACAGGAAATAAGCACCTATTTACACAGGAAATAAGCACCTATTTACACAGGAAATAAGCACCTATTTACACAGGAAATAAGCACCTATTTACACAGGAAATAAGCACCTATTTACACAGGAAATAAGCACCTATTTACACAGGAAATAAGCACCTATTTACACACTAATAATAAGCTATTTAACCGAAGGAATCACGAAAGGTACACACACCAAAAGCGTACCATGACCCTCCAATAATGGCACAACAACAGCCCGAAACGTACCACCACACCACATCATCCCCCACCTGCAAAAGGTACATCACCCTAAAAATTAAGGGAAGGTCCTCCGCCGCACGACAAGAAAAGGTCAGGGAGAAATACTCTCAAATTTGACAGACTAAAGGTTGTTTGTGTTGAGTCGTCCACCTCGCTTCCGCAAGCTGACACTTCAAGGCTGATTGACGGCGAGGGCACCATCCCCCCCCCACACAAGGCTAGCTGATAGCTTAGAACCCCCCCCAGCCTAGTTGATAGCTTAGAACACTTCCCCCCAGCCTAGTTGACAGCTCAGGACACCTTCCAGCCTAGCTGGTAGCTGAGGAAACCCCCCAAGCCGAGCTAAGAGCTGACACAAGACTGGCTGACAGCTGAGGACACGCTCCAAGGCTAGCGGGTAGCTGAGGACACTCCCCAAGGCGAGCTAAGAGATGACACAAGACCGGCTGACAGCTGAGGACACGCTCCAAGGCTAGCTGACAGCTGAGGACACTCCGCATGGGTAACTGACAGTTGAGGACACCCTAACCGTGACTGACGAACAAATTCACTTCATGGCAATGTGTATGTGGCTACGATAGGAAAGTTAACTGAACTGACACATACACACTGCTAAATGAAGACCACACGATAAAACAACTGAAAATAGTTATTCTATTAAAGAGGAACTCAAGATCGAGGTCGAAATATACAGATTAACTTTTCTGTCAATGCGGATTTATTCATGTGTGTGTGTGTGTGTGTGTGTGTGTGTGTGTAAGTGTTAATCGTAATAAATTATCCCAGGGGTCAATCACCAGTAAAACTTACAACTACAATGCGCAATATGGACCTTATTCTATCGTGAAAATATCTGAGTTAGAGTCTTCCTCGAACACCTGCCACGTTTTCCTCTTTATTTACAACTTGTACAGCTATTCCATAAATACGAGAGAGGCGGAGATCTGGCCTGGATCACACGCTCTCTGCCCCAAATAGCAAAGGTTGCGCCTCGACCCCCGCTTGAGTATGATCAATACCTCAAACTCAGATACGGCACTGGGTGGTGTATCGTGCCTTGGTGTGGATCGAGGGTGGGGGAGGGGCTCCTAGGAAGAGTAGAAGACAAGAAGGGAGGGAGGGAAGGTTGGATGGTCCTTGGCCAAGGTGTGGCCTGTGGGAACCATTCACATGAAAACCATTCACTTTTTTTTTTTCCAATTTAAAACATTACAAGCGAAATTCGAGGAGCTTTGATTTAAGACTCGGCCTCTGCGAGAACCAGTCATGGATTGCACTGTGTGAAATGTTGAAGCCTTAGTCTTGATCTTCGTGAGTCCATGTTTGAGAGCTCATATTTATTTGCCCTGACTTGAGCGTGTGTGTATTATGGTTCCCTGACTGCGGCTCGCTGCGAAATTATCACCATCACGCACTAGGCTATATAGCGTTCCCCTTCTCAGTGTTTCATGTTGCTTTTACTTAAGATTAATCAATGTGTTCAGTTGTGTCATAGATGTAGCGTTAATTTCTTTCCATAATCACGTACATTTTTTATACAGTATTTGATTATATAAATTAATACACCAAAGATGTCTGTTTTTTTACTTGACATAGGGAAAAGTCAGGCTTTTGTTCGTGGAGTACATTTATGAGCAACAGAAACTTGTATCTATTGTCTTAAGAGAGATACGTACCCTTGAAACCGTAAGTAGAGATGTTTGTTCATCAATTTTCACTTTGGTGATTGACTTATTGGCTCTCGAACTCACTCTCTCATACACACACACACAAAGGAGAGGTACTGCTGATCAGAAACCAATGGTGCTTTGAGGAAGATATTGTCATATCGTGGGCAAGACGCCTGAACCTTTCTAACCCTCAGTATGGGAAAGTAATGATGTAAGACTAACAATACACTATTGGGGACTTTACTCAGTTCCACCTAACTTTTACTATACCACTTAATACTTGGTCTTGTAAATAATAACACTATTGTACAAATTAATGATAGGGAAAGTGAACACTATTTATCACACTTTTATATTTGGTATAACAGAGTACTGTGTATTTTGGTTTCTGAAGGGATCTGATACCAAGATATCTGGGAAGTTACCATACAAGATATTTGAGATTGGGAGATACAATAAACTGAACCTAATGAATATTTACTTACAGTACACATTAAAATCCTGGGTTCTACACGCAGCTAATACAGTCCAGCTCCTCCAGAGACGCTCCACTTCCACTCCCAGACACACAGTGCTTGCTGATCTGCACCATAGCTTCCCACCGACTCTCTCTACACTCCTTCCCATGGCCACTCCTGCTGAAACATCCACTACTACTAACACAACCACTATTACTACCACTCCTAATATACTACTGTGAAATAAGAGACTCCAAGTGGTATGAGTAGTGAATTCTGTAGGAAACAGGGAGGACATAACTGGCGGCCCTACAATTTGTAGGTCACCTCTATACTGCGTCTTGAAATCTCAACCGTAGGTTTGATCCTCGGTACTTCATATACAATTCACTAGAGTCCTTGCAACTTGTGCTGCAACGCCCACTAATATTACAACTGCTACAGCAGCCCATGCATCCACTGGTACTGCGGCCTCTACTGCTGCTACTGCCGCTCTTCCTGTCATGAAGGGCCTCTGGTAGTCGTGCACCGCCGGGGGAGGAGACAGAAAAAAAGGGACTTCGGGTATTCATATCGCACCAGTCCTTTCTCTGCAGCCTTTTTTTAACCGTCCCTCCCGAGGCGTCCTCCACTGTATTGCACAAACGTCACACTACTACTCTCTTGCATCTCATTCTCTCTCTCTCTCTACACAAACACACACACATGTAGTGGAGTCAGGAACCATACATAGGTTTAAGACAAAGTATGATAAAGCTCATGGAGCAGGGAGAGAAGAGACCCAGTAGCGGTCAGTGAAGAGGCGGGGCCAGGAGCTGAGTCTCGACCCCTGCAACCACAATTAGATGAGTACAATTTGGCAAGTACACAGAAACATAGAAGACTGGAAAGTCTAGATAAAAAGGAAGGTATCAACATGGATAAAGGAATAACTGAAAGATGAAGGACCATTATGGAAGAAAATAACCAGTAAAGTGCCAGAAGAATTTACACTGGGCCTCAAATTGTACCCAATCTATACAAATTACTAAGCTGAGTAACAAGTACATATCCTCTACTTTTTCAGATGACCAGATAATATTAATGTAAATGAACGAAGATGGTGGAAGGCTACACGACTTCAACAGATTACAGAGATTGTTAAACAAGTTCACTGGAGTTTAACTCCAGTATAAACAAGGTCATGAAATTGCGAGATGTACTAAATATAACATGATAACAATCCAGGAATGACCACTGCTATAATTTTATTCCCTGAAGCACACAAACAGAATAACAAACGGTCCATACTAAGCTTGCAAATACAAACATAACAAAAAGGCACAATACCGTGATTGGAACAATACACAAACCCCTCACACAGGAAATAGCAGTTTATGACTACGTTTCGGTCCGACTTGGACCATTTACAAGTCACTTGTAAATAGTCCAAGTCGGACCGAAACGTCGTCATAAGCTTCTCTTTCCTATGTGCGGGTTATTTGTGTACCGTAAATACAAAGGTGGCATTCACAAACGGAGCTAAAGATACGTTCAAGACACTTCCTCATGCGTGGAACCAGTTCTTGAATATGCAACCCTAGTGTAGAGCCTCTCGTCTAGTCGAGCTCAAAGTGAAGCTTAAGAATATCGAAAGAAACATCACGATTGTTGCCAGAGTCGAGGAAACTGAGCTACGAGGAAAGAATAAGAGTTAGGCCTCCTATCTTTAGAAGAGGCCTGGTCGTGGACCGGGCCGCGGGGGCGTTGATCCCCGGAATACCCTCCAGGTAGACTCCAGGAGAACAAGAGAGAATAAAAAACAACAGCATGAGAGGACGTTAATAAAAACTACATGCCAAGTGAGCTACACGACTATACGAAAACACTTTTCTATATCTGAAAGTTTAAGAAGTAGAATGATTCTGGCAGGGAGACAGAACAAGCAGACTCCATGCAGGGGTTCAAAGGAATATATGACAAAGTTTTTTTTTTATTTGCAGTCGGTTTTGTTAACTGTCAGTTGACAGTTGAACTCAACACCTGAACACTCAAAATATGAAATATCACTCAAACGCACACAACCCACATATGAATCAACACACACAAACACACACAAACAGATACACACTGGAGAGTGAAGTAGTGAAGGCAGGATCCACACATAGCTTTAAGAAGACGTACGATAAGGCTCTTGGAACAGGGAGAGTGTGTGGACCTAGTAGCAACCAACAAAGAGGTGGGGCCAGGAGCTGTGGATCGATCCCTGCACCCACAAGTAAACGAGTACACCCATACGTACAAATATACCCTCATGTACTCATCTATATGTACTCAAATATAGGTAGGTAAACATGAACTATCACTACTCCAACACTCATCCTCTTCCAACCTCTCCAAAATTCCCCTAACATCTCAGTCTTCCCCAGCACTCCAACCTTCCTAACTCTCCATCCTTCCCCAAGACTCCAGTCTCACCCAATACTCCATCCATCCCAACACCTCAGTTTCTCGTGGCGGGATCTCTGTCATCCCCAGCAGGCACTCGTGATACGCCTGCAGACGTGTCGAGAAAAATGTCTAATAGACCATATTGCACAAGTAGTGTGTGTGTGTGTGTGTGTGTGTGTGTGTGTGTGTGTGTGTGTGTGGGCGTGGGTGTGCCGGGACAATGCTGCGCCCTCATCACGCTCGAACCTACGCCCAGGGCAACCACGCCATGGACGGCATTCTGAGGCTGGTCTCTTAAACACCCATTACTCTGGAAGCGTCTAAAAGAAAGGACAAGAATGGCCTCCAGGCTACTGTTGTTGGCTCACTCTATCCTCAATATTGAGGGAGAAGAGAGACCTTAAGAAATGTAACATCCTTAAAGAAAAACTTCTATAAATGTGTTGAAATGAAGGAAGGAGTTATTGACTTTAAGAGTGCTAACTAATTTATAATGATGATGATAATAATAATAATAATAATAATAATAATAATAATAATAATACATTCAGTGCTTTGTGTTATAAACTTCAGAACTTTCACAACTAAATCAATATAAACCTAGTAAAATACACCCAAATAGTCCGGAAATAATAAAAAAAAATATAAGCACTCATAATAGGTTAAACAAAATTGTGCCTCCTTTAATATTTATCAAAACCACATTAATAAAGTCTTCTAAAATTTCGCCGGAGTCCCGACAGGCACCATACCTGGCACCATGATGACTATAAAAACCTCGACGAATCCTCTCCTTACAGAAGCCGCAGACACTCGGTGACAATATACACCGCAGTATGACATGACCAAAGCTGCACAGACAGAATTTGCAAGTATGTTGGAATTAAGCGGGAGAGAGAGGAAATGAGTTACGAAGCTCATCCACCTCTTTGCCCTCTCGCTTAGTTCAAAATCATAATGAAGACTTGAAACACTTCACCATTTTTATCTTAGGAAACGGAGACTAAGAGATCTCATTAAACCAGTAAGATATTTAATGTTTTTGATACACTCAAACACGAACTATTTGAAGTGCTAAAGGAATCCATAACCCGAAACAAGAGGATTAAACTCTGGAGGCACAAGATGAAACACGAACACATTTAAAGATGTGTTTACGTAAAAAGAATTATATCAAAATTAAACTAAACTCCCGCTGTTATTAAGAGAACCAGTTCGACAAGTACTCTGCAAGTACCTGGAGTCTACCTGGAGGGCATTCCGGGGATCAACGCCCCCGCGGCCCGGTCCACGACCAGGCCTCCCGGTGGATCAGGGCCTGATCAACGAGGGTGTTACTGCTGGCCTCACGTAGTCCAACGTACGAACTACAGCCCGGCTGATCTGGCACTGACTTAGATATCTGTCCAGCTCCCTCTTGAAGACAACCAGGGGTTGGTGAGAGGCTGTTGAACAGTCTTGGGCCCCGGACACTTAGTGTTTTCTCTTAGTGTACTAGTGGCGCCCCTATTTTTCACTGGGGGTATGTTGCATCGCCTGCCAAGTCTTTTGCTTTCGTAGGGAGTGATTTCTGTGTGCAGTTTAGGAACCAGTCCCTCCAGAATCTTCCAGGTGTAGATTATGATATCTCTCTCTCGCCTGCGCTCCAGTGAGTACAAGTCAAGTGCTTCCAGGCGTTCCCAGTAGTTAAGGTGTTTGATGGAACTTATACGTGCAGTAAAGGTTCTCTGTACATTCTCTAGATCTGCAATTTCACCTGCCTTGAATGGGGATGTTAATGTACAGCAGTATTCTAGCCTAGAGAGAACAAGTGATTTAAAAAGGATCATCATTGGATTAGCATCTCTTGTCTTGAATGTTCTCATTATCCATCCTATCAGTTCAGCGGTTTCCTGACAGTTGTTTAGCAACTGCATCATGATGAACCAGTGACAACGAGCCAACTATGTTAGTAGTCGTAGTGGTAGAATTAGATGACTGTATTATTCATTGCTCATTGGACTAACACGAGTAGTTATGAAAGAAATAATTATTAAATGATAGCTGTAGCCCATGACTTTTATCCACTTCCATTTCTCCTGTAAAGTCCATGCCATTTTTTTCCACTCTCTAGGGCAGTAATCAGAGGAAGTGGCGAGAAGGGAAAGAGCCTTCTGCTTTACTATCCTTGTCTTCAAGACAGATAATGCATGATAGTCTTTAATCTTGACAGAAGTAGATAGATCATCTCAGCCTCGGTGTAGACTCCAAAGTTCTTTGTTGTCTATCATCCCAATGTACTCCTATAAATGTTTTAGAACGAGGTGAGTGGCACCCTTAGCGAGCAACTTCTGAGAATCTGTGAAAACAAGGTGAATGGCATTCAAAGTTAGGCACTTATCAGTGTGTTCAAACAAGGTGAGTGGCACCCTTAGCGAAGAACTCCTTCTACCAGTGTGTTGAAACAAGGTGAGCGGCATCCAAAGCCAGGAACTTTTTCTAGTTTTTAAACGACGTTGCGAGTAGCTAGCGAGTGTGTTAGAACTCTGCAAGCGGCACCGCTGCCACCACCATTAACAACGAAACATCACAAACGTTGCAAAACAAAAGACCAGGAGCGGTAATACATGTTATCACATGAGGCAATTACTGAATAGGAAAAACGGCGATATTTGAGCACTGCTGACGTCAAGGAGATCCGTCGCAAGTGACAGAGTTTATCGGAAAAAAACAGACGGCGGATATAACACGCCTTGTGGTATTCTCTACTTGTACAGTTATCTACATCACATCTGAAAATAGCTCAAACATCCTGCACTACATAGAGACTCTGAAGATTATTTCACAAGAACGTTCTCTTGATATGGAGCAATGCGTCCTTAAATTTAAATAACGAACGTTCGGTTTCCTACTGTTTAAGGGACACCGATGTTTCACTCACTGAAAGAAGTTACCTGTTTATTTAATTGGTAGTTATGCGTAGATGTAAGTTAACTGAGGTTAAGCTTGGTTAACCTAACCTAGAGTAACTTAATATTTTATTTCGGTCCCGTATTTAACATTTCCCAACTACTGTATGACCTCTACGGGTTTAGTGCTCCACGACAACGATGATGATATACCAAGCCTTAGGCTGAATAAGCCTACTGTGTAGGCGAAACGTTTTATCAATAAAGACACCCAACTATTGCACATGTTTTAATCTTCAACTTTTCGGCCTTTTACACCATTTTCAACAATCCTACACAGGTTAAGCGCTACATATAAATAATAATGCAGATGTCTTTACTCTTGCAGATGCGTACCTGTGGACCGGCCAATCTTCACGCTCCCTTGCTGAGGCATCCTCCTCCCTTGCTGAGGCATCCTCCCTGAGGATATGACATGACAATCCCGGATGCGTGGGATCCGTCTCTCGTTCTAGCGGCAAACCACTGCAATTACCCGACACAAGTGGGCAAAGCTCCAGTGGGGTTTTACTGGTCGACTTAATGAATTCCGTGACCATTCTATCTGGCCTCTGGTGTTCGTCTCACAACTGGGAATATGTTTATCTGCACGATATCTGTTGGGATTGGTAGGTACTACCAGATATATTCCCTGGTAGTTGGTACCGGCTGGTAGTGAGGCGTCCCTGGTAGATGGTACCTGATGGCAGGAAAGTAAGTGGTAGGAGGTACCGGCAATGGAGTGTTCGCGGAGAGACTGCCGCATATATTTACTTTTTACTTAATATGGCTGATGCCAACGTTTAGTTTTTCTACACGCCAGCAGCGAATATTCAGGACTATGCACATCATCTAAGGAGTTTTACTATCCACCGCCAAGTGACCTTGAAGATCGTTCCTCCAAACTTGTCCCTTCCCCGAAGAACTTAACGCAAAAACCTCTGCCACAGTGCAACCAGGAACCAACAGCACGAGGATCACATGTATCTTCCAGGCAGAGATTATAGTTAATTCTCTGTTATCTACGAGACTTTCGCTGCATATGGTCAACAATTGCTCTCAAGCTTACAGCTCCCACATATCATGCGGATTTCCTATGGCTATGATAATTCGGCAACGGAGGCGAGGAAACACATTGTATACTTGGGATACAAAACAAGACCAGTTGTGAAGGATACGCTTTATATAGTATGTAAGAGTAAAATCCTCACGAGATAAAACTATCTCCAAATCTCCTCTAACCTGCAGGAACCTTTCCTTCGACATGTAGAACAAGAAACGTTATATAAAGAAGTTCGTATCCTGTTAATTTCATACTGTGACGTATGTGACAAAGAGCAATGACTCATTTATCCACGAAAGTATCAGTTAACTTCCTGAAGTTAAACACAGACTTGCACGAAGTATCAGTTAACTTCCTGAAGTTAAACACAGACTTGCACATAGTCTACACATCCAGCGTCCTCCGCTCCTCAGAATTCGTCATAATATTGCAAGCCTTTAGTTTTCGAATGACTTATTACAATGGCTACTTTCCTGTGCACCCCAGGTCCATCCTGTGGACGGTTGCGCGAAAGAATACGGATAGAAAAAAAGGTTTCGGAACTAGTTCATAAAAGCGTTAACAGAAATATTTGTGTATATATTATATGCAAATTATTTTATACACAACAGGCAAATTTACGATACCTGTTAAATAATTTAGAAACCGTTATCTTAGTATTCTGGGACAATGCACTGAAAGCCTTCTAAATTTCTATCCTAACGTTACCTTTCCAGAAAGAGAGATTTATAGCTATAGAAGACTTGATGCATATATACGACGTTTACCATGTACCACCAGGCTGTTGTTGCTCCCTTCCCACGTTAAGTCCACGAGTCTCCTGCCTGACTCCAAAGTCATCAAGCCCCAGCAGCAGCAGCAGCACGAACAACCCACAATCGCTTCTTCATCTTTCCCACATTCTTCATGTCTCTGATTTATCATCCGGTATCACGACACACTTCGTATTGGCTCTTTATCAACTAAGCCAACTTCTTTTATCTCCCACCGGATAATTCTCTCTTCCCTGTTGCTCCTATCTCAGTGGTTTTTTAATAACGTTACATTATACCGATATTTGTCGAAGGATCTTCAAAACGCAAGTTATTCTCCCATCTCCGAAATGTAACAAGCCTAATTATCCATAATATATATATATATATATATATATATATATATATATATATATATATATATATATATAAATATATAATATATATATATATATATATATATATATATATATATATATATATATATATATATATATATAACAAATGAAAAAAATATCTTTCAATGTACAAGATAAAATTTTAGAAAGGACTTAATTTTAAAAGAGTTCTTGCTAATTGACCAGTTTACCTATTCGGCACGACATTATATATATATATATATATATATATATATATATATATATATATATATATATATATATATTATATGCGCAGCAACTCTCCTCCTCCTCCCTGTGCCAGTCCCTTCTACCGTAGCACCAGTAACACGCAGCTACCGAGGCCCCAGCACACTACCTTGTCATTACCTTGCTGTGCGATATGGTGTCGTGATAGGCTTCCGTTTGGCTAGTCACGTTGGTCTCGGGGGCACCACAGCCTGCCATTTGCTGCCGCCTCCGTGTTTTTGCCTTGCCTCACATCTCTCCCGCCTCCCAGCACTGCGCATATTTCTCTCTGGTGTTCCTCGCATATCACAGTATATTTAGACTTTCATACAAGATGTTTGATTCGTACTATAGATTATTTGTATTTTACATATTACGTATTACATACCTGTAACTAGTTTAGTATATACGTATTACATACCTGTAACCAGTTTAGTATATACGTATTACATATTTGTAACCAATATAGCATATACGTATTACATACGTGTATGACCAATTTCGATATTTTTTCTACCATCGCCGCCCGGCCTGGTGACAAACTTTTCAGTTGATGTTTGTAGTGACTATATTTCTGCAGTAATTTCCTTTTCAATATACATCTTCACTATATAGGAACACAGAACTAAATCATTAATTTAGTAACATTAAAAATAAAATATACACTATACTTCAGACGAAACAAACACATCCTCCACCTTTTCAGTTGTAATTCCTTGACAATGAGGCTAATTCTTCCCTACTAAGTCGAAATAATTGCAATTATTGAGACGATGAAAATGAGAGGGAAGAGTACATCACATGCACTAAATTTAGCAAGTTTGTCCTTATTACATGTTAAAATGTAATGAGGCCACTCTGAAGAACCAGCGTGCAGGCTCTGTGAATCAGGCAGATGAAAGTTACAGACGAACTGAGGGTGACGATCCACAGCTGTGTGTAAATCATCAAGGCGGCCCTCCCCTACCTTCATTATTCCATCCGCTTTTGTCTGTCTCCCTTCATCCCTTTCATTTTATTCCACGTCCCCCTTTCTCTTAATTCTTTCGCCCTTCTTAAGTTCTCTCCTCGCCATCCCTCCCTCTCACTCTTAGGTCAGTACAATATTAGAAAGTTGGTGTTTATTTACCAAGCACCGGAAGTGTGTTGTTCAGCACTGTAAATATTTAATTTCAAACATTATCCTTGTTACACTATCATTACGAAATTGCTGCTCTCGTGACCAATTCACTCTTACGTTACACAAATTAAAACACAAAACGCCTTTCAAAATATTTTCAATTCTGTAATCTACCTCCATCCTTTCTTTTGTGGCATTGACAGTAAATTTAGACGACAGGGGAAATATCCCCACCATTTATGCCGAAAGAGATGCTGAATTCTCAGTCAGGCAAGCATCCTGTGAGGATAGTAGCTCCCCTCAGAGAAGAGGCCCTTACACCGTGGCACAAACCACTCAATCCTCACCACCGCTTTAAGTGACCCAGAGTCGGGGAAGAACATTAGAAAGTGATATTTTTCTTTGTTTATCGACCCACTGGATAAGCATGAACATTGTTATCAAGGAATTATCACCATCACTCAAGAATGGAGCGAATTCTCCCAACTTCGGTACACCCACTGCCTTGATGCATTTAGAAGTTCTTTAAATTACCGCCAGAGCGAACAAACATCCTTTACAATCTGACGGTCTAAGTATCACGAAAATGGTGGGTGTGATGGGCGTGGCGGCGGTGGTGAAGCGTGTTTTGTTCGCCATCTGGGTGGTGCTGGCAGCAGTGTCAACAAGAAGGTCGTAAAGATGTTGCTAGATTCCATATCCACGGTGTTATTAACACTGAGGAGAGCATTCACCTGGGTCATGGTGAGGGATCTCAGCTCAATGTCAGGTCCACACACTCACCACTGCAGAATTTAGAATTTACACGAATTGGGGAAACGGACTGCATGTCCTATCAATACGTGGCACTTTCATAATACATATTCAATATATATATATATATATATATATATATATATATATATATATATATATATATATATAAACACGCTGGCTGTTTCCCACCGAGGTAGGGTGACCCGAAAAAATACACTTTCACCATCATTCACACAATCACTGTTTGCCAGAGATTAGATTTTGCCACAGAAGTGACTAGTTTATTATGCACCCCATATCTATTCTGTGGAGGGTAGCACATGAGCAATGGCTACACAAAAGGCCTAGGAACTAGGCCCCAAAATGATTAACAGAAGTATACCTGGATTTATATCCACAGTTCACTTATCTCTTACAAGCAAATTTACGAAATTTGCTTAATATATATGGTATCTTATTTTCAATAATAAGATATCTTGACATGTCATGTCACATAGGTTATTATACTGTATCTCTATGCCCGCAGATACAACAGTTCAGATGTCACTCCAAACAGCATGCATATATATATATATGCAAAAAGATCACAGTAAACAGGTGATATCAAAATATGCAAGACAACCACTATGAAAAAATAGAGGAATTCCAAGCGCTTTCGTGACTACTCACATTATCAAGGAACTATAAAAGGAACTAGCCCTCCTGTCATGTTTCCTTTTATAGTTCCCTTTGATAATGTGTAGTCGAAACTGAATTCTCTATTTTTCATAGTGTTCTCATATATATATATATATATATATATATATATATATATATATATATATATATATATATATATATATATATATATATAAAATTGTGTTTGTCGTGTCGAATATGTAAAACTTGCAATTTTGGCTTAAATAGCAATGTTCTTCTTGCTGAATAAGGCAAGTGAAAATTTGTATATACAATAATTTCGAAAAAATCATTCTGAACCTAACGAAAAAAAATATTTTATTGTTGGATTATGATAAATTAAATTGCGCTTGTTATAATAAGGTTAGGTAAGTTTTTAAGGTTCTTTTGGTACAAAATTATTAATTTTGACATTAACATAAATGAAAAAATATATCTTTAAAGGCATAAGATAGGACTTAATTTTAAATGAGTTCTTGCTAATTGACCAGTTTTACCTATTCGGTACGACATATATATATATAGGTACATCGCACGCAGAGAGAGAGAGAGAGAGAGAGAGAGAGAGAGAGAGAGAGAGAGAGAGAGAGAGAGAGAGAGAGGTGTTGTAAGTTTTACAGCAGTATGCTACATAGGAAGAATTTCAATTCGTCTTAAAAAGTTTTCCTCCGCTGCATCACAGTTATCAATGTTTCTGCGAAATTCAGTCAACGTCATCAAAGTCATTTCTGAAAGCAGTTTAATTTTTTTCTAACTGTAAACTGTTTCGCGAAATAACTGATGACGTGACTGAATTTTAACGGAAACCTTGATCACTACGTAGTTCAGTAAATACCTTTGACCAAATGGATTCTTCCCTCCAATCTACGAAGTTTGTATACAAAACCTACACTACTCTTACCACCATTCCTCTCTCACTTTTTTTTTTTTTTTTTTTTTACACAGTGATGACCCGGAATGCCCTCCAGGTAGGGTTTTACAAGGTTAGAGGGAGATTCCTAACTTTATTTACAAACTAAGAGCTTTCTCTCTCTACCCTTCTGTCTCTCTCTCTCTCTCTCCCTATGTCTGTCTGTCTGTCTGTCTGTCTGTCTGTCTCTGTCTCTCTCTCTCTCTCTCTCTCTCTCTCTCTCTTTTCCACCCTCCCGCTATCCATCTCCCACCCTATTCAACGATTAGAATTATAAAAATCTAAGTTTTGCTCTGAATACCTCGAGGAGTTCCACAACTTTAAATGCCATGTATTTTGTAACTGTATCTACACGTACAATCACCCAAGTTGTATGAATAAATCAATAGTAAAAAATGGGGTTGTAAAAAAATAAATCTGAAACGGCTTCTAAGAGCAATCTAAAGGTTTGTTGCAAGAGTATTTTTTGTAAACTCGAACCAACGGTTTGTCAGATGATAACCCGAAACACTGACTATCACGTGCTTATTAAGGTAAACAGCTCATACTTGATAACGGGGACAATAGCTAATCATCATTACCTGGTGTGATCTCTGTGGGTTGCTTGCTGTGAAAACTTACACACAGAGGTTAAATCACTACACATTCCAGATACAGTATGTAGCGGGACTGTCACCTGTCTAACCGTGGTTCGAGTCTCCGAAAAACACTCTGGAGATATAATATATAAACATAATTATATGTATAGTGTGTCTTTTGGGGAGGGGATGATCGCTTCTCCATCTTGACATGAACCTTGGTACGTTACATAGATATTATAACTGTTATACAGTACTAACAAAACTAATAAGATTTCAGTAACAAGTAACACTAAAAAAAATTACTGACGTAACGTTACGCCTGCGCTGCAGGCTTTATAAGTTTAATACAAAGATCAATTACACTCCTGAAGACATCATCCTTAGTGGGAGATGGAATAGATCATGTAAAAGTGGTTTGATGTTGAATGATTACATCAAACTACCTCTCCACGTCGTCTATATAATCTTCCACCAGGAGTGTCTCCAGGAGTGTAATTAACCTCTGTGTGGGGCTAATGAAGCCTGCTGCGCATGCGAGACTAGTCAACCAGGTTATGTAGATGCTGACGCTTGTGTAGGTGTTATGGGAGAACACGGGAATTACACGCCATAACATTACAGTGTGGGAGAGACCTGACCTTACATGATTATTTCCACTCCTCGACCCGACACTGATGTGGACATGTAAACACTGCAGTGTAGGTTAGTGCTGTGGAAGAGAAATACTGTAGTGGAGGGTAGCACTGCAGTGGAGGGTAGCACTGCAGTGGAGGGTAGCACTGCAGTGGAGGGTAGCACTGCAGTGGAGGGTAGCACTGCAGTGGAGGGTAGCGCTGCAGTGGAGGGTAGCACTGCAGTCGCTGTGGTGGAGAGGAACACTGATATAAGGTGGGCGGTGGTCGTGCGGTACCCGGCAGGGAAGTCATGAAATCGTGTGATGGTGTGCGACAGTACCGGGCCTTCCGAGTGCTTCACGTTCCCACGAGACAGTGAAATTGTCGACATGTTTTTAGAGAGTGTTGGCCAGAAATGAGAACTACCAAGACTCTGTCGACTGGAAAATCCGACTTAATATTTTATTTCAAGCACTGTCCTCCCCCCTCCCTCCCCAAATAGATACAATTTCTAAAATACCACCGGGGAAGGACGTAGATGAGGGACAATATGGTGTAGGTCGTATCACGTAGGATCAGGTCTCAAATATCGACGTTAATAATCATCACCAATGCAAAGGGAGGTCAGAGGTTGTGCAATATGAACAAATCTTTGATTTTGCTCTATGAATTGAGACCTGTGAAGAGAGCACTACAAGGAGGCGGCGGCTCTGGTGGTATAGATGAATGTGCTCAGGAATCTTTGTTATGAACGTGTTTGGGTATAGGTTAACGAAAGGCGTTTAGAAGAATGTTTGACCATTAGACCCAAACATAATACCCATCCTACAGATTCAAGCGTAACATCTGTTGTGCATATCTAAGCTTAACATGTCGATGTATGAGGCGCACGAAGCCACACCGATGCCCATTCATTTCCTCTGGCTTTAACAGAACTCCAGGTACTTATGTTGGAAATGGAGACGGTTTAACCACTCCTGGATCTTGTAGACCAATCATGTGGACGGAAGCACATTAGGCCAGAGCCAACAGAAGGAAGTAGTGTCCGAATAAATGAACCACGACCCAATTAGGTTGGCTATTAGAATAATAGCAACGAAAAATGGAACTTCTTGGAGTTCTGTAGTGCGAGACCACCTTCAAGATACCTAGTGCCAGCAGAACATCTGTTTTGAGCTGCTTGCAATGAGGTGACAATTATGGGCTCAGTCAAAGACCAATCCCAGGAAAAAGACCACAACATGAATCAGCATGTAGACCGGATATAAAATCTACGTAGAACTAAGACACGAATATACGAGTTAAGTCTAGACACACTAATATTTCCCAAGATAAAAATAGCACTGCATAAATGAGAGGAGTGCCAGGAAGTTTTGAAAAAAAATCAGAATGTAAGAAAAGTGAAACACGAAACATGTGGGCAGAGCAGAACGCTCTGGACATGCGAGAGGCTGTCTCCTCTCTAGCCAGAAGAGAATGTCAAGCAGATTACTATACTTCATCGATGTAAATAAAAATGTAATTACAGTGCCTGGTACAATGCGGCAATAGACCGCTGCTGCATCACGGTGGGATGTCACGCTCTGGGGTACGAGGGAAGATCATCTACACTCCAACTGACACTAACAATGATACTTTGAAAGTACATTGTTGTTGTTATTTTTAACAGATTTCGTGTTGTGGTGACGGTGAGTTGACAAGCGATGTTTACCACCTAGGTATGTGTTGCTCCATCAAGACAGTCAATAATATTGTGATTAAGACACACATGCAACAGTTGGGTATCTTTATTGTTGAAAAGTTTCGCCTACACAATAGGCTTTTTCAGTCAAATACCGAGGCAGCAGGTGTAGTGGTGAAATGAGATGATGTAATCAGTCCCTCAACCTTGGTTGAGGGACTGATTACATCATCTTCCCTTCACTACTACCCCCTGCTGCCTCTGACTGAAGAAGCCTACTGTGTAGGAGAAACGTTTCAACAATAGATACCAAACTGTTGCACATGTGTCTTAATCATTAACTTGGACTTTTCCATCAAGAGAATCGTCAAATTTTCGAAACAAGAGACTCGTGATCTACCGTCAGACGACCCTCTTTTAGTTTTGCACGCCCCGCAAGCATCGTGAGGCCGGAATCTCCTTCCGCCGCAGCGCGGAGACACGATCACGAAGGAACACTACTTGATTCCCGAGGCTCTCTTCTTGTGACCGTGAGAAGGCAGGGGGCGGTGCGTGCGGCAAACCGTGCGTGTGACAGGCCTCCCGCGTGTGTCAGGCGTTGCGTGTATGGCAGGCCGTGCGTGCGGCAGACCGTGCGTGTGACAGGCCTTCCGCGTGTGTCAGGCGTTGCGTGTATGGCAGGCCGTGCGTGTGGCAGACCGTGCGTGTGACAGGCCTTCCGCGTGTCAGGTGTTGCGTGTATGGCAGGCCGTGCGTGTGGCAGACCGTGCGTGTGACAGGCCTTCCGCGTGTCAGGTGTTTCGTGTATGGCAGGCCGTGCGTGTGACAGGCCTTCCGCGTGTGTCAGGCGTTGCGTGTATGGCAGGCCGTGCGTGTGGCAGTATTCAAATGAGATACATGATAAGCAACCTTCCACCAGAAAGTGAAAAACTCGACTCGCACCGCCACCCACCCCACAATGGCTAACACATCAACAGGAGTTCAAGAACTGACAGAAACCAGTTGATTAGAGGGTCCACAGCAGGTGCTGTGGCTCCTGTTACAGCGTGGGCCTCTACTCATGACGGAGCACAACACTTTCTCATAATGTACCTTAATTAATGTAGCTTAAGGGGCTACTTTATCATGCATCCCATGATCATCCAGTGAGGGTTAGCGCAATACAGCTTAAAGGCCTAACATATCTTCTTACAATCAATTCGATTAGTCCGAAATGTGGAGATTACAGAGCTAAAAATCATTTCGAACACTACAGTCTCATCAATACAGTATCTCATTTGTCTAACTAATGAGTAAAATAGATATAATTTCAAGAATTAAAGTCATCTTATTAACAATGATATCGCTGCTTTATTTCATATACTAAATTTCATAGGTCGTTTATTTATCTAGTTAATACATAAAACAATGCATACTGGGTTCTACTGTGAGACCTTAGTCCACACTTGCCATTTCTCATGACTAAGATTTCTAAATAAAACCTCCCAAAATAACGTGTCATTATAAAGACAATATGCAGAACAAGTTTCTACTGAGACCACGTTTCGCTCATGGTAGAACTTCATCGTGTAAAGACTTCACGCTCAACATTATGCCTCTACTCAATAACAACTCACATGTAGACATATACTCAGAAAATTAATTAGTCTGTATATTTCGACCCCCTGTTGGAGTCCCCTTCAGCGGATATTCTGTTTATCTGCTGAAGAGGACACAATCAGGGGGTCCAAATATACAGACCAATTCATTTTCTGAGTTTGTCTTCATGAGAGTTATTTTTGAGCATTGACAAGTGCTCATTACACTTTCTTTAGTTATTTATTATGCCTTTACAATTTACATCACAATCCTCGTTTAACACTGACATCATCTTATAGTCTACTGATTATCCTACTTTCTCCATACACGTTTTGTCATTTCATTATGATGGACAATGGATATAGTAACTCCTATCTGCACTCTGGAGAGCGAAACGTTGACTCAATAAAATGTCACATTAGTTGCATTTGTGTCCTTTTCTTAACATATTGTCGGTAATTCTACCAATACTTATACAAGGGATGTATAAACTATTTTAGCTGTTTAATAAGCTGTTTGACAACCCAAAATTATTTTCAACCTTATTTAAGGATAGTTCAGACAAGGTTTTATCCTTCCATGTTCCTGGAGGCTTTATGTGAGAGGGAATTCGTAAAATTTTGAATCTGAATCCCACTTCTCCTTGAAATGCTGTACAAAGTGAGGGATTTACAGAAAAAAAACCTACCATTCTCAATGAACTTTTTCCAAAATTCTTAACAAATGTACAGTTTTGTTAATACAACACCTGCACGCAAATGAAAAAAAAAAGGTTCATTTACCCCCGCACGTTTGCGAAGGTTCATTCACCCCCAGCAAGTACAGGAAGATTCGTTTACTAATACGTGTACAGTGAATGGCTTTCCAGAAGAGGTGGAGCCAGTGTGAGCTACAGAGGATGGGCAGACGACGGGGTGACCTGGGCGGACGGGTGACCAGGTGTCTGTGATGGACGGGTGACGCCATTCGTTAAAGTAAAAAAAAATGTTTGTGATGTTTTGTATATTTTATAATTTTCTCTCCATTTATTTTTACTTATTATGTATGAATAAGGATAACAGTGACGTAGTCAACAAGGGCCGTATAAATTATTTTAGCTGAAATGTAGTGTTTATGTCTGAATGTTCAATACTCTCTCCCCTGTGATCGACATTAATATTACCGAGGATGCTTAGTTGAAGTTTTTTTCAATTTATAAAGCTACAAATGTAATCAGACGAAGACAGATTTTGATCTTACATGATTAATCTTTTGTTTTCATTTCCCCTCAACTTAAAAAATATATAAAGTCACAAATGCGGAATTTAATACTTTGAGAAATATCAACAACCGCAAATAAAGAGCTGGAAAGTCGCCAAAGTTG
>WNWK01000025.1:597500-702500 GCA_009830355.1 Cherax destructor
CCTGGTTCACCAGCACAGTCCTGGTTCACCAGCACAGACCTGGTTCACCAGCAGTCCTGGTTCACCAGCACAGTCCTGGTTCACCAGCACAGACCTGGTTCACCAGCACAGACCTGGTTCACCAGCACAGACCTGGTTCACCAGCACAGTCCTGGTTCACCAGCAGTCCTGGTTCACCAGCACAGACCTGGTTCACCAGCACAGACCTGGTTCACCAGCAGTCCTGGTTCACCAGCACAGTCCTGGTTCACCAGCACAGTCCTGGTATGTTTCTTTAAAAGATAGATAACAGTATTAAGTGAAAAATTAATTATTATAGATTCTTATATATAATTATTATTCATGGTGAAGCGTTAAATCCGTGAGGGTCATGCATCGCTTGGGGGCATGAGAATGAGAAATCGTGTTCGATCCACGGAAGGAGAATCTAGCTTCGTTTCCTCGGATCAAGATTCATTCATAATGAATCTACTGTCCCCTCCCCCGCGTCCTCTCCCTCCCTCCCCGGGAAGGGACAGTAGCCCACAATAGATGGCATCCATTAGAAATAGATGGCATTCACTAGCGACAGATGACATCCACTAGCGATAGATGGTACCCATTAACAATAGATGGCATCCACTAACAGTGGATGGCATCCACTAACAGTGGATGGCATCCACTAACAGTGGATGGCATCCACTAACAGTGGATGGCATCCACTAACAGTGGATGGTATCCACTAACAGTGAATGGCATCCACTAACAGTGAATGGCATCCACTAACAGTGAATGACATCCACTAACAATAGATGGCATCCACTAACAATTGATAGCATCCACTAACAATAGATGAGACTCACTAACTATAGATGGCATCCACTAACAATAGATGGGATCCACTAACAATTGATAGCATCCATTAACAATAGATGGCATCCACTAACAATAGATGGCATCCACTAACAATAGATGGCATCCACTAACAATAGATGGCATCCATTAACAATAGATGGCATCCACTAACAATAGATGGCATCCACTTACAATAGATGACACGTACTAACAATAGATGACATCCACTAACAGATGGGACTTACTATCAATAGATAGTACATAATGACAATTCCCTAGTTCTCTCTCGAACAGGCGTGTCCTGGATCAGGTGCCCACACCTGCACACAGGTGCGTGTGCCAGCACATGCCTGCAGCAGGTGTGTGGGCGGTGTATAAGTGTTGCTCCCACATACCTGCTGTAGGTATGGGGGTGGGAGAAGGGGGTGTGGGGGTGAATAAATGGAGAGGAAGTCGTGCCTGGTCGTCCTGGCCAGGTCAGGGAATCAGGTTTGTTGATGGTGATGGTCCTGGGGGAGAAGGGGAGAGTGGTAGGGGGTGCAGGTGGGGGAAGGGGGCGGTTTATTAGGAGGCAGTGGAGGTATGAAGGAGGGGAAATTTTGCAGAGTTTTCCGATCTATTCTGCGGCCCCCTGCTGCTGCTGTATATGCAGCTATCGCTATCAATGCTAATTTTTTCGACAGTGCTGCTGTTCCTCCTGCTGTCGCCGCAGCTTTGTCTGCTGTTGCTGTAGCGGCATTCTTAAAAATTGGGTACATCAGTAGTGTGCCACTATGGAAAAATAAACACATAAGCAGTATAATGTGATCCTTTATTGACAACGTTTCGCTCACGCAGTGGGCTTTATCGAGTCACAAACAGATCTACCTGGATAAAAGATACATAAGTATTTATAGGATTTAGTCAGGTGGAGAATGCTGGGTCAGGTGGAGAATGATGCATTCTCTACCTGAGTAAATCCTATAAATACTCATGTTTCTGTTATCCAGGTAGATCTGTTTGTGACTCGATAAAGCCCACTGCGTGGGCGAAACGTTGTCAATAAAGGATCACATTATACTACTTATGTGTTTATTTTTCCATTGTGTCGGTATTTTATACCATTTATTTCCAGTGTGCCACTATCCTACACACCGTGATTCACCTGTTGCTTTCGCTGTCGGTGCTGTTGCTGTTTGTGCCGCTGCAGGTGTTACTGCTGTTGCTGTTTGTGCCGCTGCGGGTGCTAATGCTGTTGCTGTCTGTGTTGCTGCAGGTGCTAGTGCTGTCTGTGTTGCTGCAGGTGCTGTTGCTGTCTGTGTTGCTGCAGGTGCTGTTGCTGCAGGTGCTAGTGCTGTTGCTGTTTGTGCCGCTGCGGGTGCTAATGCTGTTGCTGGTTGTGCCGCCGCCGCCTCCAAAATGTACGACCCTCTTACCTCACATCATCTCCCACTTGCTGGGTGACTCCTCCTCCAGATCGTACAGCACTCGCCACACAACAACGTCAGTTTTAAAGGGACGCGAACACAGTATCTAGTGCGGCCAATTCATTATTTAATACAAGAGAAAGAGAGAGAGAAGCGGGTGTGGTTTTGAGTGTGTGTGTGTGTTTGTGTGTGTGGGTGACTTACTCCCTTGACCTTGCGCTGGGCTCCGTGCTCGCCTCCGGGGAACGATGCAATGAGATGTTCCTCTGTTTTCCGACCATCATTGCCTCTCTGGGGGTGACCAGCCCCTCAACCCTCATTAGATTAATATTTATTTTCTATTATTTTTTGAGTGTTGTCTTGTTATCGATTTCCCCGTTGTTTGTGTTGATCAAGGATCGCGAGCGAGGGAGTCTTGCGACTGCCATGACGTGAGGAGCTACGCGCTGCGAGACTCACAAGAGCGGGCAGTGTGTGTGCTGGAAGCATTGATGAGTCTGGTGAAGGGGTGGTTACACTCGTGGTATTGTCCAGCGCGCATACCTCCACCTGCAGCCTTCCAACTACTGCTACAGCAACATCTCATCTACATCAACACCCCAGCTACATCAACCATTCTATCTACATCAACACCCCAGCTACATCAACCATTCTATCTACATCAACATCCCAGCTACATCAACCATTCTATCTACATCAACATCCCAGCTACATCAACCATTCTATCTACATCAACATCCCAGCTACACTTACATCGTAACTCACTTCCTAAGGTCTACGACACGGATCGAGAACCCGATGTACTCGACCTTACATCAGTGTACACTGAGTGTACTCCACTAAGTGTATACTTGGTGATTCACCCGGTGTACACCACCAGCGTCCACTCCTGGTAACACTGCTGCATTGTGTTATTAGTAGCCTGTTAGTAAACATAAGCGGCAGAAGATACCACACAATGTAAACTGAGCAGTCAATATGGGTGGTCACACAACACACAAGTGAATCATGGTACACACGATACTCATGCGCACACACGAACGCGAGCACACACAGTGTGTGTGTGTGTATGCGGGAGGGATCAAATTGCTCTGAAATTTTGTCAAAAATTGTTTCTTAACGAACATTAGTAATTCTAACCATTTGACAACACGAGTTTACATTAAACCTTATTAACCTTATCTACATGCAATTCCAATCCCAGTATCTGGTCCAGGTCACGAGTAGGCATTGGGGGGTTTAACTAAACACTGCGAGTATTGGCTTACGTAAAGCTGCGAAGCGTTTATCAAATGCGTTGCTGAGGTTATTACGCTGATGTACACCTCAGGTGATATCCTCGGCTCTATGCTCACCTCGAGGTCTCTTCCTTTGAATGAGGTTTGTGGTCTTGGTCCTCGAGTTTGTATCCCGTTACAGACTCTCCTTTTTCTTCACCAGTTTCATACCTTCCCCTTGTGTGTGTATATGCTCACCTATGTATAGTTGCAGGGTTCGAGTCTCAGCTCCTGGCTGCGTGCACATGCGTGTATGTATATGTGTGGTGTGCGTGTATGTGCGAGAGCGCATGTATGTGTGTACTCACGTATATGTAGTTGCAGAGGTCGAGTCACAGCTCCTGGCCCCGCTTCTTTAGGCGCTACAATTTCTTTTTATCCCAGAGATTTGATCCCTGGACCTCAGTCGTTAGAGGCGCGACTCTCACCACTGAGCTACGACTGTTGGTGTAAAAAAAAAATACGAATCAATGTAGTAGGCTCGAACCAATGAACTTCGACAAGACGAGAGCGAAAGTACCAAGCCATATGCCGGGTACAAATATACATGTGTGTGTGTGTGTTGTTTGTACAAGTAAAGGCAGTTTATTTATAATTAAACAGGTAATTAGAACGAGAGCGAGAGACCTGCTGTGATTGACACTTACGAAGATGTTTATCTCTTTGATGTACGAAGTAGATACCTCACTTAACTCCATGTATTTATTTAATACAGCAACATAAAAAAGATATTACAGTACACATACTTGTACCACACCCACATGCCCGTACTTGTACCACACCCACATGCCCGTACTTGTACCACACCCACATGCCCGTACTTGTACCACACCCACATGCCCATACTTGCCCACATTTACCATGAGAAAGAATTAATCTCTCACATTCTTAAAGCAGCTATTATTGTATTTCATGAAACGTTAAACATGGGTCTGCTAATCCCGGCTCAGCCTCTGACCTATCAGGTTGTTGGCGATGGCAAGTGGCAATTTATATATAGAGACTGTGAAGATGGTGGTTATAAATGGCAGCAGCAGTGTGTCGCTGAGCATCAGCAACATTAATTAATAATTAATTCATGTTAAGCGCTAAGCCTATTTGGGTCAATCAGTGCACGACATGGTAGAGGCTCGATCCTCCGTCCGGCAAGTCTCCACCTGGTTGGAACGGATGATAACATTCACACAAATGAGTACGACCACTAGGTCACGCATCACCCTGCCCTTGATCACTACAAATCCAAAAGTTACTACTGAATGAGTCATCGTATGACTCAAGACCCGTGTCAGGTGACTCACAAATATAACAGACGAACAGCTAGAGTACAAAGAACAGGCAGGCCAGTGTGTCTTATTGCCCTGAAACAAATGTGTGCCCAGTCTAAATGCGTTTCCCCCCTTTTTTTTAAGGTTAGGCGAGCATACCTGTGAGTGATACAAGACCTATAGCAGACTGGAATCTGCTGACAGGTCACCCCAAATGCAGATTCGTAAACGATCTGCGGAGCCTTTAATACCGCGTTCTTCAGCGCAAAAGCAGGTGAAAGTTTACCTAAAATTACACCGGTATAGCTCAGTGTTCATTGAAGAGTTAACAGACTGTTTTAAACCACAGATGGGATAAATGCACAAAAACAAAAGTGTCACCATTTCTACAAGCAAGAAAACCTTATGACTGACCCGTACTGTCCTCTCCCCCACCCAGTCTTCCTTGTGTCACAAATTACTTCTACGTTATATTTAATAAAGGCTTAACGCTGACAACTGGTAAACAGACATTTAATGCAGTGAAGTCTATAATGGCACATCCCCGTTATTCCACCTGACACTCCTGTGACAGGATCCCTGGCTCATCGCTGGACTTCCCTCCAGCACCTCACTTTTCCAGCCAGAAGTAGCGACTCTAGCAGCCCGTAGACGCTACTGCAAACAACCGCGCACAAAGTGATCCGGGGATTGGATGATGTTTAAACTAGAACACCGTAACCTAACTGGAGTGTATCGTATTTCACGAAGCGCTAAACCTGTATGAATCATTCACCACAAGGACTGGAGGAGGCGGCTCGATTCACCGTTCGCTCATTCACGGCCCGCTCTATGACCATTGAGAGTGGAACCTCAATGGCTGAACCACAAGTGACAGGCTGCTCCTCCCTGCAACACCTTAAAGATTCTGCTTGCCTAGTAATATATATATATATATATATATATATATATATATATATATATATATATATATATATATATATATATATATATATACACACACGCATTCTTACTCGAGCGGAAATAAATTTCTTTAAAAAATCTATTTGCGATAGAAATATCCAAGCCGTTCTCACACGAGCCCGTTGACTACACTATTTGAGCGACTGTAAGTGTCTAATATTATTCAACGGGACAACCCTGTCATTCATAGGCGAAAGAGCCATAAACGGTCCAAGATAAAGAGGCAATGTCTGCAGCACTGGCAGGAGGAGCCGTTCCCTGGTGCAGTTGAGGATGTATATACTGCGAGGGTCAGGGGCCAGGGGAGGAGCCCGCCCCGCCTTGCTCACTTCATTTCCATTTACAGGAGGCGAACAATAAAATATTCGAGGGGCGGGGAGTGGAAAACATCGCCAGGGGAGAAGGGATGCTGGGGAGCACTGGAGGGAGGAATGAGATGATGTGGAGGGAAGTGAAGGGGAGTGTTTTTATAATGGAGTGAGCTCGTGAAGTGAAGGGAGTAGGGCATAAAAACGTGCTTAGACAACTCCAACAAGGAATATGCAATACATGGTGACAAGACTGCAAACACTTTGGCCTGGGACAGAGCTCAACTCTTACTACATGACGGTGACAGGCTGAGGAGGGAGCGCATGGAAGCCAGGAAACATCCTCCTACCCCAGCAGGAGTGAACTTTCTAATCTTCACAAGGAAGTAATTAGATGAAATGAAACCAGCCCAATATGAACTTAAAAAAATCTTTCACTGGTTAAAAAATCCCAGTGTTTCGAATGTAATTAACATATATATTGTATATGCATATATACATATTTACATAGATTCCTTTCTAGTGCCTGGAACGGCCGAGTGGTTAACGAGTTGGGTGTGCAATAATTTGCAACGTTGATTAAAATCCACCGTGAGGATAGTGAGCTTTTATCATACCACTTCTAATTCATCAAGCACTTGAAATGCAACCTGTTTGCTTATCCCAACACTAGCTCACTAGCAAATGCAATAAACTCAGAACATGTTCCCAGAGTTTTCCCGATTTTGTTTTCTCCGGAGTCATTTTTATAATTTCCGGAAATTATAAAAAGATGATGGAAGATGAATATAAATGGTCTACCTGGAGTGTATTCCGGGGGTGAACGCCGCCGCGGCCAGGTCCATGACCAGGCCTGGCTATAATATGGAGGAAGCAGAGTCCTAAGCAGATTACGTGATCTCTTCAGAAGGTTTGACACTACTTCCTACAACAGATAAATAGTGCAAGGATTTATGAGATTTAAAACAAATGCTTAGACGCCCTACATTCTATTTCAACCACTATAGTCAAAGATAATCTTAAATGGATTCGGATGGAATTGAAGACTTACTAGACAAAAGACAAGTACAGAATAAAGCAAAATCGAATATAAAGTAAGATTAGAATTCAGAAAATTCTTTAAAGAATGTTTAACGTTTACTCATATCATACCTGTGATATACCTTAACCGGTTTCAAGTTTTCCTGCCCTCTCAGTCCGACTTCAGACTAGGCTTTCCTGTCTGTTGCCCGCTGCTTTTGGGGACCCGCTGGCCCACATAGGCATCACAACCTGGATGATCTGGAGCTTTACAGACGTAGTGATCCGGTTTCTTCTTGAAGACTTTTACACTTGTTCCAGCAATGTTTCCGGTTTTGCTAGTAGCAGGCTGAACAATCTTGGACTACGGCGTCCCTGCTTTCACCAGGTCTATGTTGCCCTGCCTCCAACATCCCTCACGCCATGTCACCATAACATATTATCAAGTTCGTGTATTAGTATAAACTCATTATCACTAGACATGTAGGAAAGTGCACGCACATCTACACAGAAGTCCCCCCACACACACATATACACGTCTCCACACACAAGGCCTCCCACACACACGTCTCCACACACAAGCCCCCCCCCACACACACACGTCTCCACACACAAGCCCCACACACACACACACACACACACACACACAGGTGGCGCGTGCGAATCCATAAGACCACCAGCTCACCAGAAATGGGTTCACGGGAGGAGATAAAGATAGATGTGTGGACTAGGGAGCGTGGATGGAGCAGTGTGTGTCAAGACGACCTCACGGCAGAGGTTCCAACCTAGGGAAGAGAGACAAAGGTGACTCATGTCCAACCGCTGGCTCGGCCATGCTCAGAGGGGAGGCTCACATTTGCATAATAGGCCGTGGGAAAGATGTAGACTACACGGTGTATGCGGCCTGAGTGTGATATGGGGGGTGGGGGGTGCTAGTAATCCTTTTTTTCAACTCGCCAACATCAACCTATAAAGAGGAGAAATGTTTAACAGGGTAGTGTTGGGGAGGGGGAGAGTTAATGTTGGGGAGGGAGAGAGGGTAATGTTGGGGAGGGAAAGAAGGTTGTGGTGGTGGTACTACTAAAAAAATACAAGCTTGTAGCAGTAACCTCGCTGCCCTAGAGTCTGATACAAGAACACTACTCTGGCTTTGAATACGCCCGACAGAGGCAACCAGAAACGAAGACCGTCAAGATAATTCAGGCAACTGCTACATTACCTTATATACCTGGCGAATGTCCTGCATGGTTTGCATGCCTCTGAGCTAAAGTCATATAATGTGTGTCATAAACTCTAATATATCAGGTGGAAGAGAGTATTTACTCTGGAGCTAAACAAGGAAACGGAGATAAAGCTATCAGATAAAAGGTAAACATATGAATATGCTTCTAGTGACAAAATCAAACCATAATTCGTTTGATGAGTACCAATGTTTACCATTAATGTAATGATGTATAATTTGTTTATATATTATGGACCTACAGATTCACCATCTTGGTGATTTTCATCTCTTGCCAAGAAGAAATGGGAAGCGCCCTTCTCCATCCCCCTGCCCGAAAAACCTTGCCTACCCCAGGTCGTGACAAGTGTGAACAAGCGAAGAAACTCCGTGCTGGTACACGAGGGAGGAAGGTTGCTCTACACCCAGCTGGTGCATCCTCCTCAGGACTAGAGTGCTGTGTCGCAGGGATATCCTGGGCGAATATTATCTTAACGTGGATGAAGAAATTGTTGAAACAAACTCCATGAAATTAAGGGAAAAAAAGTTCATTTCCAGATAAGAGCTGGGACCAGGAGCTAACACTCATTCCCTGAAACTACAAAAGATGAGCACAGATTGCCACAAGCAAGTCAACACATAATGTGACTAACATACATATAATCAAAAAGAAATTTATGACGACATTTCGGTCCGACTTGGACCATTAACTAATGTATTGTTCCAGTTACGGTATTGTGCCTCTTTATTCTTTACTGTGACTAAGTAACTAAGTATCGTAACGAGGTTATGCACTTAAAAAATCTTCTCCACAGTCATTCTTTTCCCATTGCATTAAGCTCACTCTTCCTTTGTTGTTGTAACTTTATAGTAAAACCAAAACACTGCTTCGCAGGTTGAATTATTAATGTTAAAGGACCACTCTTTCACATTTTAAACAGAATAGAGAGACAGGTGATTCCTACCTATGACCTGAGTGCCTTCATCTGCAGCCATCCCCAGCTTAGCTGTTCCTCCCTCCACCATTCTTATCTCTAGTTAAATCAACTTTATCACAGAGAATGATAGCCATAAACAAGCCGACGAGCCTCCCGACAAAGGCTCCAGAAAGGAACAGAGGTCGCGAGCCCGACAAAGACCCGATTGTGTGTTGAAAGAGAGCTGGATCCCACTCCGAATGCCATTGTGAGAGCGATTTTGACGCTGATTGTGGTCTCTCTCTTGTCAGGTGACTGCGGCGGCAGAGGAGCAAGATCACAGACTCTGGAGCGGTGCGGGCTCCAGCTTTCATGAGGGTCTTTGTAGACAGGTTATACAAAGTATGACGCATTTGCTTACATTCAGTTATTGCTGTTTGGCTGTCAACATGATTGACTGTCTGGGTTCATGACGCTCTTGAAACCATCTTTCCTCTGTTGATTTAAAAACTGCATAAACTTAAATAAACCTGAATAAACTTACTATTACAGCTCATAATCTAAAGATCAGAGGCTAATAATGGGTGAGGGAGTTGCACCTAACATGCTTTTACCTAAGCAAATTACACTGCTAATAACAATTTACAATAGACAAAGTTGGAACAAATGGTCAAGATTTTTGAAAGTGTTTTTATGGTTGAAATATTTTTAAGTTTCCTAATTTGTGAAAGAACTATTTGTAAATACTTTTATATTTTTTCACATTCAGGTACAAATACAGAGTGAAAATAATTTGAATGATAATTTGTATTTGGTTAGATCTACGTCAGCGAGTAGCGAAAAATTCCTAGTGGCAGCAGAGAATGCTAGGGAGCTTTCAGATGATAGTTGCTGCTTTACATCCGCTTTCCCCATCTCCTCCTCCTCCTCTCCTCCTTCTAAACACGTATGGACTAAGACTTTCGTCCTTTTTGCACACCGAAATCAGCTTACACCTACAGTACAAAGATTTCATGTTGGCTTGACGCAGGTTAATGTGCTGGTAAGTTAGCCGGGGTGGTAGGTCTAGGTGGATAAGTCTGGCCAACTTTGTGGGTGAAGTTGGGTAAGTTTGGATGGTGTGGTGGGTTTGGATATGTAAGGTTGACCAGGGTAGTGGGTCTGCATGGGTAACACTGGCCAGTGTTGGTTCTTCTGCATGTGAAAGACGGGCCAGTGTTGGTTCTTCTGCATGTGAAAGACGGGCCAGTGTTGGTTCTTCTGCATGTGAAAGACGGGCCAGTGTTGGTTCTTCTGCATGTGAAAGACGGGCCAGTGTTGGTTCTTCTGCATGTGAAAGACGGGCCAGTGTTGGCTCTTCTGCATGTGTAAGACTGGCCAGTGTTGGCTCTTCTGCATGTGTAAGACTGGCCAGTGTTGGCTCTTCTGCATGTGTAAGACTGGCCAGTGTTGGTTCTTCTGCATGTGTAAGACTGGCCAGTGTTGGTTCTTCTGCATGTGTAAGACTGGCCAGTGTTGGTTCTTCTGCATGTGTAAGACTGGCCAGTGTTGGTTCTTCTGCATGTGTAAGACTGGCCAGTGTTGGTTCTTCTGCATGGGTAAGAATGACCAGGGTGTTGGTTTGTTCTTCTGCATGGGTGAAGCTGGCCAGGGTGTTGGTTCTTCTGCATGGGTAAAGCTGGCCAAGGTGTTGGTTCTTCTGCATGGGTAAAGGTGGCCAAGGTGTTGGTTCTTCTGCATGGGTAAACCCTGGCCAAGGTGTTGGTTCTTCTGCATGGGTAAAGCTGGCCAAGGTGTTGGTTCTTCTGCATGGGTAAACCTGGCCAAGGTGTTGGTTCTTCTGCATGGGTAAACCTGGCCAAGGTGTTGGTTCTTCTGCATGGGTAAACCTGGCCAAGGTGTTGGTTCTTCTGCATGGGTAAACCTGGCCAAGGTGTTGGTTCTTCTGCATGGGTAAGGTTGTCCTAGGCGGCAGCTCACTTATTCAGGTTATCGTTTTGGTGAGCTCTCAGGTGTTGGTTATTGTTGTATTTAGCAATAACATAACTTTATCCAACATGATATACACTACCATTGAATGATCTTATACTCATTATAATTAATAATTTTGTGCTAAACAGTATTCAACACAGGTCTGAACATCTGTTGACAAATATTACGACCAACTCTCAATGTTTGTCTTAAGATTTTTAATAAATTTTAACGGAGGACTGACTTGGTGAGCAGCGCCAGTCATCCTGCGAGGAAAAAACGGTATGGTGATACCCACAAGATGCTGAAAAAAAACATGTACAGTTCAGGACATTTATTAGAGGAAACGATCCGCCACGAGTGGCAAAACGAATGGCATAACGTTTCCTCTGAACTGGACATGAGTGTTTACCCACATCCTGTGGGTAAACATACCAGCAGAAAGACGGTCTATTTCAACCCTCTTAGTTGATACACTGACGATATCAATTCTATCCTCGGCTCTTACAACATTTAGGTATCACTACATTTACAAAACATCAGGATGTAACTGCAGCATATCCTGCATATTTGTTTTTATATATATATATAAATGCGACGAACCTTAATTATAACGTTATTAGATTATAAATGTTAGTAGCATAAATTTTATAAACTACCCACCTTACTACATTCTAAGAGGGGTAGAATTAACGACAAAATGGTAGGTAAAAGGACACAGATGCAACTAATGTAAAATTTTGTTGTGGCAACGTTTCGCTCTCAATGAGCTTTTATCATGCAGTTAATAAAGTTCCTGGAGAGTGAAACGTTGCCACAATAAAATGTCACGTTAATTGCACCTGTGTCCTTACCTACAAATATGTCGGAGTGTGCTTATTCTCCTCTCAGGTCCTGGGACCTTGGTCAAGGTCCCAGGATCGAAACGTTTTCTAATAAATATGTCCTAGTGTTTGCTCACGTGTCTTTCTAAAGCAATCTGTCGGTATCTATTACCAAGGTTTATACCATTCTCCTCTCCACATAACACTGTATAAACTTTCTTCTCCTGGAGTGGCTACACCAACCTGCCACATATACAGGTAACTTAAACGCATTCTGATTGCTACCATCTTTACTCTTATTTTCATCTTTATTACCACAAACATAATTCTAATGCAACTCTATCGTAATAATGTGGCAGATTCACTAACTTACTTCTCTCGTCCTCTAGATTTTTTTTTTCCTTTATAATCAATTTGCAAGAATGGAGGAGCACTGCGACAGGCCTACTGGGCAAGTCTTTCTCAAAAGCAACCATTCCTACCCACATAGCGTTTTCTCTTACAATACTATGATACCTCGCGTGTTTAGACTCAATACGGCTGACATGGATTATGAAAACACGGAAAAGTCTGCTCACTTGACTTAATTATACAAAATCCTGAACTCTTGGAAATTTTTCAGGATCTCTCAAACTTACAGCAATCCTTATTTTATTGTGGCAACGTTTCGCTCAACGTTTCGTAATAGCAATCCTTGAGCCAGCAACACTATTTACAGGATATAGTGATCCGTCAGTGAGTGTTTGGTCGAAACCTCCAGCAGGTTCATTGTCAATAATAGATATTCAATCTTATGTTGAAAATAGTATAAAATACCGACAGTTATTTAAGACTCCGTTCTCATGCTGAAGCTCCATATTGTTCCGGACCATGAAGCTAAATCTTGTCCAGGCTGAGGGACTGACCACCTCAAATACTATTTCTCCAAGGTTGATGGACTGATTTCATCATCTTCATTTCACTACTACACCTGCTGCCTCTTTATTTGACTGAAGAAACCTACTGTGTAGGAGTAAAGTTTCAACAATAAGATATCCAACTGTTGCACATGTGTCTTAATCTTTAATACAGTCAGTGACATATGACTTTTTTCTTGTTTAAATATGACGTAACCGACAAATGGTAAAACAACATATACAACAAAAGGAGAGTTACATTAGCACTACGTTTCACATACAAGAGCCTCGTGTAGGTGAAACGCAGCACTAACAAATAAAAGAATTTTTTTTTTGCTGTACTTGTAATTTTTTGGGGAGGAGGAGGATGAGAAGCGGAGGAGGAGAAGAGGAGGATGAGAAGAAGGAGGAGGAGGATGAGAAGAAGGAGGAGGAGGATGAGAAGAAGGAGGAGGAGGATGAGAAGAAGGAGGAGGAGGATGAGAAGAAGGAGGAGGAGGATGAGAAGAAGGAGGAGGAGGAAGAGGAGAAAGAGAAAGAGGAGGGTGCGAGTTTAAATATCTTCACACTATCTCACTCACCTGCCACGGAATACTCAAGGTAATATTTATAAAATAAATATTTGCCAAGTCGACTTGGAAGGCTGGGTCACCGTCAGGTTATGCTAACACATGACTTCCTGTCATGTGTACACCATGCACAGCATGTTCTGTGTACACCATGCACAGCATGTTCTGTGTACACCATGCACAGCATGTTCTGTGTACACCATGCACAGCATGTTCTGTGTACACCATGCACAGCATGTTCTGTGTACACCATGCACAGCATGTTCTGTGTACACCATGCACAGCATGTTCTGTGTACACCATGCACAGCATGTTCTGTGTACACCATGCACAGCATGTTCTGTGTACACCATGCACAGCATGTTCTGTGTACACCATGCACAGCATGTTCTGTGTACACCATGCACAGCATGTTCTGTGTACACCATGCACAGCATGTTCTGTGTACACCATGCACAGCATGTTCTGTGTACACCATGCACAGCATGTTCTGTGTACACCATGCACAGCATGTTCTGTGTACACCATGCACAGCATGTTCTGTGTACACCATGCACAGCATGTTCTGTGTACACCATGCACAGCATGTTCTGTGTACACCATGCACAGCATGTTCTGTGTACACCATGCACAGCATGTTCTGTGTACACCATGCACAGCATGTTCTGTGTACACCATGCACAGCATGTTCTGTGTACACCATGCACAGCATGTTCTGTGTACACCATGCACAGCATGTTCTGTGTACACCATGCACAGCATGTTCTGTGTACACCATGCACAGCATGTTCTGTGTACACCATGCACAGCATGTTCTGTGTACACCATGCACAGCATGTTCTGTGTACACCATGCACAGCATGTTCTGTGTACACCATGCACAGCATGTTGTGTACACCATGCACAGCATGTTGTGTACACCATGCACAGCATGTTGTGTACACCATGCACAGCATGTTGTGTACACCATGCACAGCATGTTCCTATGACATGTACACTATGCCACATGTACACCTTGTTCTTGCCATGTGTACACCTTCCACAGCATGTCCCTGTCATATGTACACCATACCATGTGTGCACCATGCACATCATGTTCCTGTCACGTATACACCATACAAATCATGTTCCTGTCACGTATACACCATACAAATCATGTTCCTGTCACGTATACACCATACAAATCATGTTCCTGTCACGTATACACCATACAAATCATGTTCCTGTCACGTATACACCATACAAATCATGTTCCTGTCACGTATACACCATACAAATCATGTTCCTGTCACGTATACACCATACAAATCATGTTCCTGTCACGTATACACCATACAAATCATGTTCCTGTCACGTATACACCATACAAATCATGTTCCTGTCACGTATACACCATACAAATCATGTTCCTGTCACGTATACACCATACAAATCATGTTCGTCAACTTTCTCACTGAACTTGTATTTTCCCGAGGCCGCAGCGTAACCTACAGCGCCTCGGTCAAGTATTCAGCAACTAATATCCTTAGCTACAATGTGCACCGCTTTGACTGCTCTATAGTAGACTTAGAAATGATCTCACAGACTTGAGAGTAATCTTGACAGGTGGAACTAACCAGATAAGCAGGTGTGTGTGTTTGTGTTCACTTACACATGGTTGCAGGGGTCGATTCATTGCTCCTGGCCCCGCCTCTCTGCTAGTCGCTACTAGGTCCACTCTCCCTGCTTCACACACACACAGGGGAAAGAGGGAAGCTCCAGTTCTTGGCCCCGATATTCAACTGATTTTCGTGTGGAGAGACGTTATATACGTTATTTTAAAACTCGATGAATTTCACTTCCACGGTGTCACGACTCAATTTATTCCATTTATGTTTACCACTCCTGCGAAGAATCTAGATGTTGCCGCCGAAGTGGCTAGTTTATTGTCCACCTCATATCCATCCTGTGGAGGGTGACGCAAGAGCATATGGATACACAAAAGGCCTAGGAAGTACACCACAAAATGTGTTAACAGAAGTACATCTTGATTGCTCTCTGGAAGTAAATGGTATAAAATACCGACACAATGGAAAAATAAACACAAGCAGTATAATGTGATCCTTTATTGACGTTAATAACGGATCATATTTTAGTGCTTAGGTATTTATTTTTAGATTGCTCTCTACATTGTCTTATGTATCGCAAACGAATTATATCACACAGGTTATCATACTATCTATATTCCTAAATAAGTGGACACAGTGTTCAAGAGAATGTTCATAGGGCTGGTCACATACTTCGCACTTAGTTTGATCATCATTTGTGCCTCTGCCAAACTGCCAGAAGTACTTCTAACCAAGTCTAAGCCTGGCTACTACATCAGTCTGTTCACATAGCAAGTTGCTCCGTAGATATGTTTATCTACGTTTATGTTATCATAGTGAGTTATAGATCTACTTTGGCTTCCAACTGTATTCCTATAACATACACTTTCATTATTTACTTCTCTCCTATTATTCCTAATACAAGACACACACATTCCAACTTTATGACGAAGGAGTGTGTGATGGAATCCATAAAAAAATGTGCAGTAATTCCTTTTTTTTTCCTCCGATTTTGGAGAATGTATATTTGGTTTCTCCAGCGAGCATGTTGCTAGTTATGAAACACAATGCTTCTTAATATTTCTGTGGCTCACTTTGCACAATTTCTAACCATGACACCTTGTGTTTGTTATATCCCTCCGGTAAACTGCCCATTATCGTTTATCCTGACTATGCCCTTTAGTTGAAAATGGTATATAGTTATTACCGACAAGTTGATGATTAAGACATGTGCAAAAGTTGGGTATCTTTATTGAAGAAACGTTTCGCCTACACAGTAGATTTCTTCAGTCAAATATAGAGGCAGCAGCTGTAGTAGTAAAATGATGATGTAATCAGTCCATCAACCTTGGGCAAAATAATATTTGAGGTGGTCAGTCCCTCAGCCTAAAGAAGAGTTCAGCTCCATGGAGCTGAACTCTGTATTTGACTGAGGAAACCTACTGTGAAGGTGAAATATTTCAACAATAAACATGCCCAACTGTTGCATGTGCCATGTCCTTTAGCATTTTATGTGATTCTATCACCTAGTGTTCTTTGCTTCTCCTTGGTAGATCACTCCTCTCACCTGACCCACCAGCATTAATACTATTCTTTGCATTATTTCTTCTTTTACTTTGTTTTCCATGGTATAGAAGTTGCATACCAACTCTGGGCTTCAAGGATAGATCCCACCTTTCAGGAAAATGAATTTCAAACAAATCTATTTAAGTTCTTGAATGCAACTTTTGTCTGCAAGGCTTTTGTCTGCACAGGCTAACCTTGCAGACAAAAGTTACATTCAGGAACTTAAATAGATTTGTTTGAAATTCATTTTCCTCACAGGTGGGATCCATCCTTGAAGCGCAGCGCTGGTATAGAACTTCTATACCATGGAAAACAAAAGAAGAAATAATGCAAAGAATAGTAATGCTGGTGGCTGAGGTGAGAGAAGTGATCTACGAGTAATATTTCACTGCTCCTTTCTTCCTCCCAGACGATGCTCCTTTCTTCCTCCCAGACGATGCTCCTTTCTTCCTCCCAGACGATGCTCCTTCCTTCCTCCCAGACGATGCTCCTTCCTTCCTCCCAGACGATGCTCCTTCCTTCCTCCCAGACGATGCTCCTTCCTTCTCCCCAGACGATGATCCTTCCTTCTCCCCAGACGATGCTCCTTCCTTCTCCCCAGACGATGCTCCTTTCTTCCTAACAGACAATGCTCCTTCCTTCTCCCCAGACGATGCTCCTTCCTTCTCCCCAGACGATGCTCCTTTCTTCCTAACAGACAATGCTCCTTCCTTCTCCCCAGACGATGCTCCTTCCTTCTCCCCAGACTCGCTACTTGATAACTTTACATTTGCTAGGGATAAATTCTAGTAACCACATATCAGACCATTGCAAAAAGTTACCCGGGTCTTCTTTCATCCTCTTCACTTTGTATTCTCCTCAATATTTTGGCTTCGTCTGCAAACACAGATATATTCACCTATTTGTGGTTGCAGGGGTCGAGTCTCAGCTCCTGACCCAGCACTTCAACTTGCCAGATTTATTTCCTCCTAGACTCGAGTGCCGTATCGTATCTCTCTTTAAAATTATGTATGGTGACTGCCTTCACTACTTCACGGATGTCATTCCACATGACCAAAAGCTCCAGCTGCGGGTCACCATATGACTAAGACCTGCGTCAGGAAACACTTATCATGTTTCCTGACGAACCTTACCTAATCCTTCCTCATCACTACGAGACTTAAAAACACTGTGTCTAGCTTTCAGCTGTGTCCCCCAAGTATCTGTATGTATTAGGGAGGAGACGTGATGGTGGTGGGTAGTGGTGGTGTGGAGGACATATAGTGGTGGTGTGGGGGACGTATAGTGGTGGTGTGGAGGACATATAGTGGTGGTGTGGGGGACGTATAGTGGTGGTGTGGAGGACATATAGTGGTGGTGTGGGGGACGTATAGTGGTGGTGTGGAGGACTATAGTGGTGGTGTGGGGACGTATAGTGGTGGTGTGGGGGACGTATAGTGGTGGTGTGGGGACGATAGTGGTGGTGTGGGGACGTATAGTGGTGGTGTGGGGGACGTATAGTGGTGGTGTGGGGACGATAGTGGTGGTGTGGGGGACGTATAGTGGTGGTGTGGGGACGTATAGTGGTGGTTGGGGACGTATAGTGGTGGTGTGGGGACGTATAGTGGTGGTGTGGGGACGATAGTGGTGGTGTGGGGGACGTATAGTGGTGGGGTGGGGACGTATGTGGTGGTGTGGGGGACGTATAGTGGTGGTGTGGGGGAGTATGGTGTGTGGGGACTTTGGTGCCGTTGGGGACATATGGTGGTGGTGGGGGACGTATTTGGGGGTGTGGGAGCATGGTGGTGGTGTGGGGGACGTATGGTAGTGGTGTGGGGGACTATGGTAGTGGTGTGGGGGACAGTAGTGGTGTGGGGACGTATGGTGTGGGGGACATATGGTGGTGGTGTGGGGGACATATGGTGGTGTGGGGGACATATGGTGGTGTGGGGGACATATGGTGGTGGTGTGGGGACATGGTGGTGGTGTGGGGACATATGGTGGTGGTGTGGGGACATATGGTGGTGGTGTGGGGGACATATGGTGGTGGTGTGGGGGGACATATGGTGGTGGTGTGGGGACGTACGGTGGAGGTGTGGGGTCGTATGGTGGTTTTGTGGGGACGTATGGTGGTTTTGTGGAGATAATGGTGTGGGACATGGTGGTGTGGGGACATTGGGTGGACTGGTGGTGGTGTGGGGACGTACGGTGGTGGTGTGGGGACGTACGATGGTGGTGTGGGGACGTACGGTGGTGGTGTGGGGACGTACGGTGGTGGTGGTGTGGGGAATTATGGTATTGAGGGGGGACGTGTGGTGGTGGTGGTGTGATGAGCAGGCTGAGAACATGGAGAAACTTAAGGTGAAGAGGGAAATAAGAGATGAAGCCTGGAGAGCTTGTGGTTCATATCTGACCATCTTGGAAAGTCGTGCAAGACTCCGTCACTGATATCAAACTTAGTGGAAGCAAGGCAGACAATACCCTCCAGTGCATGGCGCTCGGGGATATTAATCACACCTTTGAAAAGCTAACGTGTACACCTCAGAGACCAAAAAAAAACATTTAGGGAAGTTGTAAACATGCTAGTTCAAAGTGTGAGAAAGTAAGCATTAGGGAGACCTCACACAGACCGCAGGATGGGCGTTGGTAACCGCTAGGAGAGCAGCGTTGCCTCGCCGGTCCTACCAAAGTGGTAACCGCGAGGAGAGCAGCGCTGCCTTGCCGAACCCACCCCTGTCCACCGCTTAACTTCCACTCCGCCTCCCAGCTCCACCTTAACCAATGAGGGCACTCGCTCTTTAAAGCTCCACCTCCCCTCCCTCTACAACCAGTAGCACCGCTTCCCGCTGCTCTTCAGCAGCCAATGGTCGGCCCCTCTGCCCCCGGCGCTTCTCTTCGGTATAAAGTCTGCAGCGACCGCGGCTCTTGCTACATTATCTATTTGGTGACTAACGAGAGCACAGCCATGGTAACGTCTCCTCCAAACGTGTCTGGTGTTGGTGCGAAGTTTACTCCTGGTGCTCTGGGTTCTGCTTTTACTCCGTTGTCTAGAGTGCCACCGCCCTTCCCTTTGCTGCAGACGCTGCCATTTCTGCCACCCATGGGCGCCACTAGTGCCAAGCAGCCGACGGTGCCCCTGGGACTTGACCCTCGAGTGATGGGGATGCTACAGAGCTACGGCTCACTGGGTCAGTTGCCGTGGGCGGCTCTGGGTGCCAGAGACCTGGCCCTCAACCGTCTCCTCTTGACTCCTGGAGGACGCCTCAGTCGACCCAAGAAACGCTACATCTGCAAGTATTGTCAACGAGAGTTTACCAAGAGCTACAACCTTCTGATACACGAGAGAACACACACGGACGAGCGGCCCTTTCCCTGCGACATCTGCGGCAAGGCCTTCAGGAGACAAGACCACCTCCGCGACCACAAGTACATCCACAGTAAGGAGAAGCCCTTCAGGTGTGAGGTGTGTGGCAAGGGTTTCTGTCAGGCGCGCACTCTGGCTGTCCACAAAGCTCAACACGCCCACGACGCCCTCCCTCCCACGCCCATTCTCACGCCCTCCACAACTCGCACATCGCTCTCCTTATCCAATTGTGAGAGCGGAGACACTGACGAGGTGGTTGATGTTCTTCACTGTGACGATGACGACGACGTGATGCAAACGGTAACGGAAGAAGACGAGGACTTGCCTGAAGTGGTGGTGCCGCCCAAGAAGCTTGGATTCTCCATCGCCGACATCATGAGCAGATAAAACTCAGCAAACTTCACATTTCAGTGCCTTACTGTTCTTCTAAAGCTTTAATAACATGTTGTATATACTGTATATATATTTATTAAAATGTTTTGCTTATAAGAATGTCTGTCAATACCCTTCCCCTCTACACGTTAACACCGCTCACTGCAATAATTTTAACCACCAGCTTGCAATAAAATACTCAATGCTATTTTAAAAGGACTAGAATAATAATTTAACAACCAATATCTAAATACTATTTTAAAAGGACTGGTAATGTATAATACTTTGGCCACCAACTTGCAACAAAATACTGTTTTAAAGGGACTAGCATAATAATTTAACAAGCTTGCAATAAAATATTCAAAAGACTACTATAAATGGACTAACACATAACAGTCCGCGGGCAAGACTGGAACAAAAACATAACTGTTACCTGCATGAGGTAGAGAGCTTACGGCAAGGTCATAAAAAAGTGACCACTTCATGAAAATTAGCATACTACAACCCTCATGTTTACACTGAGCACTTCGAGGTATAACCGAATGAAAATAAAGATAATGCCTAATATATGTTAATGTCTAAATATATGAAGACTAAAAATTATTAGGGAAGGTAAGCACTAAGCCCGTAAGGGTCATACAGCTTATGTCTAATAATGAAGACAGTAAACACCGGCTGTATTTATGCGTGACCTGACTACCAGAATATTTCTCGCTATTTTATATAATAATACTTCCCGCTATTTGCGAACTGAGGACTGAGCCTCCACCATTCCTTGCGTTGAATGATGCCACACTGATATACTTCACGTGCACCCTCAGTTAGGGTACGCAGACACACTCGGTATTTGTGTAGACCCTAAGATATGACGGGCAAGAGTTTACACTGATAGTATAGTCACAGTTCGTGTGTAGGTATGAGAATGTAAATACTGTGTGGGTATGTAGACACGGTGGGTGGATATATAGACAGTATCGGGGTATGCAGATATAGTGTGGATATAGACACTATACGAGAATGTAGACAGTGTATGAGGATGTAGACACTGGGAATATATAGATACTGTTTGGGTATGTAGACAGTGTGGTTATGCAGACATTGTAGACATTACTACAGGCTTGTATAGCTGCACTGATTTTTTGTAATAAGTAATATCACCAGGATGGGTATGGGGAGCATAATAAAGATGTTAAACTAGCTAGTAATATCGTTATTAGTTATGAGCTAGCTACTGTTCTTGTAGCTAGTATTTACTTTGTGCCGCCTAAGTGGCTAATCTACTGTGGACCCCGTAGCTCATCCTGTGAGCTGTAACGCAGAACAGGATACAGAAGTCGGTGTGTATATCAGACTCCACTGGATATAAGTACGTTCTTAAAATTCAACCATTTCACACATTACACTATTCACGTAGCTAACCTACAGAATACAATATGTATATACAATCTCAAGGAAATTCATCAAATAATAAGTTTATTTAGGCACAGGTAAACGTAAGAACAATTATCACAGTGTAAATTACCCAGGATAATCCCAAAAATACAGACAAAGTGACTTATTTCCACTTGGGGTCCTTGAGAAGCTCACTCATCTAGCCGGTGCAAAATAAGAATACAAGTCCCAGATATCCTATAATAAACAGTGGACTGATTGTGTATTTTCTGATGGGTTTATTTGGACCAGTCTCTAAATAGTTGGATGTTTGGATATAATGTTCGATTTCATGATCCAGTTTCCGATGACACACTTTACACTAGACACTTATAGCCTAGCCTAGCAGTGACAACGGTTTGTAGTCTACTGATCCAATTACTCCTAGTCTAGCAGTGACAAGGTTTGTAGTCTACTGGTCTTATTACTCCTAGTCTAGCAGTGACAAGGTTTGTAGTCTACTGGTCTTATTACTCCTAGCCTAGCAGTGACAAGGTTTGTAGTCTACTGGTCTTATACTCCTAGCCTAGCAGTGACAAGGTTTGTAGTCTACTGATCTTATTACTTTCTCCACAGACATATTTTACTTGACACATTTCATTATAAAGGGCAATGCACCTAGTAGTTCCGATTTTTAACATTAGTTCTACATTCTTCAGTCTCGTTAGCTAGTTCTTTCCTAATATTTTTTTTTAACTTTCTGTTTGTAAGACCAAAATTATATTCGCACAGCACAACATTCTCCATATTTAATGCTAGTCTGGGTAAGTCATTGATTTTCATGATACTCCTGGAGGCATATATGAGGAGGGTCGCCACAAAAAATAAACTATAGTCCTTTTTCAATAATTTGTGCATATCAACGCCTGGCTTTATACAAAAGAATGTTACAATTAGATTATCAGGCTATTTAAAGCAAGTAACGAGGATATGGTGTCAGTAGTTTAGAGATTCTCTAAGCTTTAGAGCAATAAGTATGACAAACAGGTCAGTTTATAAGCTGAAAGCCTAGTTATTAATTCTAATAAATCAGTGTATTGTAGTAGCATCAGGCTGATTTACGATAACTGCACTTCCAGCCCTCCCACTGTCAAGAGTTAAGGAGCTGTCAGCGTGGTGGTCTGTGTGATACTATGTTTACTTTGCAGGTCGTGTGTTCCATAGTACTGAGTCTAGAAATTTGTTGATGAGGATTGTGCATGATCAATTTCTTGGAAGGGAAGAGAATAAATAGGCACAATACCGTGACTGGAACAATACACCAATAACCCGCTAATAGAGAAACTTATGACGAACGTTTGGGTCTGATTTATACTAGTTAATGGTCCAAGTCGGACCGAAACGTCGTCATAAGTTTTTCTCCTAAGTGCGGGTTGTGTATTGGAAGGGTAGTTGGGCACGGTGCTGTTAAAAGCTCTTATCTACCGGGTGGCAGGAAATGCTGTTGTTTACTACCATGATACAGTAATCTAAACATTTTTGTGTGTCGCAGTTATCCCTATTTTGATTTACTTGTCCCATAACATACTTTCCAGTAATTCTTTAGACATATTAATGGTTTGGATCACCAAACGGCAGCTTCAACATTATCTTGACAATGATTTCATGTATTCGATCAGATATGCCTAATTCTTTCCCCACATAAGTATTTTAGTAGTTACGGGACAGCCAAAAATAATTATGAATTAATTTTAATTTTCAAGTCTTTCAATGGTTTTACTATTTTACAAAACTAAAATTGGTGTATGGTAACCAGTGATATTATTGTAGTTAAAGACTTTTTTTTTTTTTTTTTTTAATTCTATCCATTCCACTATAGTTAGGACTGTACCCTACAACAGCTGTGAGAGCTTTGAATTTATCTTTACAATGTTCGCTTAATTTCTGTAGCGCTTTTAAACGTGCATAGTAGTGATACCTGGATAACTGCAGGACATATAGTCAGTAGGTTTGCCGATAACCTTCAATTTTGGTGGTCCACTTTTTGTTACCAATTTGTCTTTTAAACACTGATTTTTTAGGCAAAAACTACAAGATGAAAGGACACAAGTGCAACTAATGCGACATTTTATTGTGGCAATGTTTCGCTCTCCAAGAGCTTTCTCAAGCCTGGAGAGCGAAACGTTGCCACAATATAATGTCACATTAGTTGAACTTGTGTCCTTTTACCTAACATATTGTCGGTAATTTTACCAACATTCTTACAAATACTACAAGGACAAGAATATCATTAGCATACCTAATTGTGATGTTCCTGGCAGAACCTGGTGTTGATTTTAGTAAGGCACTGACCAATATATTAAACAGTGTAAGAAATAATTGAACCACTTACAGGAGTGTCAGGATGCATTTTTTTAATTTCATTTTTATAGCTCTAAAACAATAAGGCAGATTTTCTATTAGTTAAGTATTCAGTATAAGAGTAGACCACAAACGTCCATTCTAGCTAGTTCATACAAAACTAATGTGTTTTGCTTGTTGAGCGTTCCAAGAAAGGTCTCCCCGTATCCTAGTTCCCTCTGTTAACTGCATGCATCAGGAAAGATATAGTATAGAGTGCGGCAGAAATTTTCTATGCACCTAATTCAGTTAAATATCTGCACTGAATGTTTGATGCCAGTCAAAGATTTATTAACAAATTATCTCAATTTCTTTAATAAAAATGGCAAATTGGCATGTACACAACCCACCCATAGCAAATTCCAGCTTTTCACTAATATACACCAGCTTTGAAAGTTTAAAGTTTATCAGATATATTCTTTAGTTATCACAAAGACCAATATCACAAAATACACCCACCAGCACTAGGTCTGAAGTCACTCTGAAGTTGCATCCTCAAGTTATCAATGTTATAGGCGAGTCAAGAGTCGCTTATAACATTTTTTCCTTGTGCCTAGCCATTGATTTAAGCTATCTCAATTTGGGATTATAATGTTTATACTGTCCAGTATCTTAACTTTTCCCACTCTTCATTTTTGACCTCTTAATCAGAAACACAGATATTGTACTTACAAGATCATAAAAAAATTGCAGTCTCAGGTTCGTAATGTTTATACCAGTTAGATATGCAGTCAACTAATTTATTCTCTTGCCTTGAGTCATTGTTAACCTTCACATATTTAGTCTGTCGCCAGGCAAGGGATGACATTGGTTATGTATATAGTGGCTGTTGTGGGTAAATGATCAGATGTCAGATCATCAACAATGTCAGCGTAATGTACTGTGTATGCCACTTTAAAGTCAATGCACCCGTTAAGAATTCCTTCGTATATGTGAGATGATTAATTTTTACTAATGATTTGGACATGAGCCAATGCTTCTAAAGTTTGATTAATCTTCTTCCATTGGTAGTGGTGGTGGTGTCACCCAACTTTTTGTGTCAAGCATTAAAGTCACCAATTAGAACATTGGGTTTGGGATGAATAGTGTGTGGAGTTACCCATGTGTAACCTGATACCATGACACGAATTGATCAAGTTCTGCAGTGTGAAGAGGTACATGTGGTAGTGATTTCATAACATACATCAAGCAGGTATTTGTTGTCCCAGGGTTGCAAAATGTGATGCTTGGTAAGACATGCGCAACAGTTGGGTATCCTAATTTTCGAAACGTTTCGCCTGCTTAACTGATTTCTTCAGTTAATTATAACTAACTTAAATACAGAAGATAGCAGAATCGAATACAAAGGAGACTTAAATATTAGAGACTGTCTCCAGTATTTAAGTCTCTTCTGTATTCGACTGAAGAAGCCTCTTGAGAAGGCGAAACGTTTCAACAATAAAGATACAGTACTGCTGGATATATTTCACTCATCTACTTGTCGGTATTGTTTACAGTTAACACAATGAAGCTTGGTAAGCTACAAGGAAAAGGAAGATGCTGTCAATAGGTGTTAAAGGTTCTTGTAGTGTCACTGTCCTATGGTCACAACCTTGTGATGGTCAGCATTTAGTTTCTCCAGGGATACAATGTTCCAACTGTATCTTCACTAGTCACTGTGAAACTATTTTTTTTCACGCACTTTAATTACTCTTGTCAGCCTATATATTTCCTGGAAATATTGCATTAAATGACTCATTATCCTGAGGAATTTTATGGTTTTTTCCAGCTGCTAAACATTGATTTGTCTAGGCATTCTCATTTTCTGCACTTTTTTTTTATTTCCTCTACACCTTTTTTCACCATCATTACATCATCACTGTCACTAAGCTTATCCTCTTCACTCCCATTCCCATCATCACTTTTATTTTCAATTCATGATGACAGTTGTTACTTGCAATTTTTAATCTTTAATTCTCCTCTTATTGGTGTCATCATCGCTCTTTCACTATCATCAGCAAATGTTATACGTCTATTCTCATTATCGGTCTGACCACTCCTCGACTTTTCTACCTCTTATTTTCTCAATATATTTATCAATGATTTTGTTCTGACATTCAATCACTTTGCAAGCAGTCGCGCTATCTTCAAGTGCAATAATATCAGAATTTGCTTACAGATCATCCTATTTCCTCAGTCAGCCTTGCCCATTAGCTAGAATAGTCCTCTGCTGTTTTTGCTGTTGTTGCTCTTGTAATTTTGTGTGTCCTGAGAGAGGGTGCCTCCCGCACCCAGGGTGCCACACCCGGCAGTTGCCTGCGGTTTGTACAGGCTCACCTTTGAAGATTGTCTTCAACACAGGTTAGTTGGGCGTGTTTCTACACATACCCCCACGCAGGTCCACTGTAAAATTACAGATTGGCATTGTCGCCAAACTACGAACAGATACTCACTTTTAGGATGCACTATACCCGGGGATGATGAAAGTTCTTGGCGGTGTTCTTTCTCTAATCCAGTAGATTAAGACAACTTCCTTTCTTCTGAGTCTTTTGGGATTATTGATTAATTCTGTTTACCCTAGTATCATAGGATCTTGGTATGAATCAACTTGATTTTGTTCACAAAAGCAGGTACAGAAGAATTGGATGTAAAAGGGTCGATGGAAAGTGAAAGTGGAGAATAGTAATAATATTCACTAAAGGCGGTAAACCCTTGAGTTATTGAGCTTAGCGTCACTGAATATGAGTTCCACTAAGTGCGTCATTGAATGTGAGTGTCACCGAGCGTGACTGTCACTAAGCAGTAAGATACCAGAAGGATGTGGAATAAAAATTAGATTCAAGTGAGTCAGCGGAAGTGAGTCACTGGTTTACTATGGCCCACTCACACGGTGCTCCACACAGGTAGCTCCCACTGATAACACATCAATACCACATTATGAGAAGCTGCTGGGATGTGTCATTTGTCAGGTAGCAGGCGACACGGAGGAAAAGGGGAAATAAAGGGAAGGGGTAAAAGGAGAGAGAGAGACTTAATAAAAATACACATATATAAACTACTGTATATCCTCAGGAAGAATGTAAGGCTTCACAGAGCAGATGCGAGATTTAACTTTATACACGTAAACTCCTTAACTTACATTGGTATAACAAATATTATCACTAAAAAAAGGAAAATAAAGCACAGGAATTGACTAGTTGGAAAGGAAATTTTAAGCAGTATAAATAGCTGTTTATATATATATATATATATATATATATATATATATATATATATATATATATATATATATATATATATATATATTTTGTCGTGCCGAATAGGCAAAACTGGTCAATTAGCAAGAACTCGTTTAAAATTAAGTTCTTTCTCAATTTTTTTCTTATACGTTTAAAAATATATTATTTTCATTAGTTAATGTAAAAATTAATGATTTTGTACCAAAAAAATCTTAGGAAACTTACTTAACCTTGTTATAACAAGCCCAATTTAATTTAGCCTAATCTAAATATATTTTATATAAGTTTATAATTAATAATAAACAAACACAATGAAATATATTTTTTCGTTAGGTTCATAATGATTTTTGCGAAATTATTGCATACACAAATTTAAGCTTACCTTATTCGGCAAGAAGAGCGTTGCTATTTATGCCAAAGTCACAAGTTTTACCTATTCGGTACGATATATATATATATATATATATATATATATATATATATATATATATATATATATATATATATATATATATATGAAGACAACCATATGAAAAATAGAAATTCCAAGCGCTTTCGTGACTACCACATTATCAAGGAACTATAAGGAAACATGACAAGAAGGCTATAAGGGGCAGAATACACCTCACAGTCACATCACACTGTGATGTGACTGTGAGGTGTATTCTGCCCCTTTATAAGCCTTCTTGTCATGTTTCCTTTATAGTTCCTTGATAATGTGAGTAGTCACGAAAGCGCTTGGAATTCTTCTATTTTTTCATAGTGGTTGTCTTGCATATTTTGATATCACCTGTTTACTGTGATCTTTTTGCATATATATATATATATATATATATATATATATATATATATATATATATATATATGCATATATACTTAACAATTAGCAAACAGACGAAATTATTTAAAAACATTATGTTTCAGTCCACAGCCAGACTCTGGAGCTGGAGTCTGGCTGTGTGGATAAAGTACTGTGTACTCTGATGCCGAGTTTGCAGGTTCGAATCCTGCTGTAGATTGAGATTTTTTTATATATATATGTACACACACATACACACGCTGAATAGCGATGTGTTCTAAGAACTTGGAATCAAAACTTGTATAAAGACGGAAGAGATGCAAAATGGGTTTGAGTGCATTTTCTTAATGAGCGTTAAAAAGCAATTTCAGAGGCAGTGTGAAGGCCGAAATCTTCTTTTGAAATCGTTGAGGGACGGAACTTAAAAGTTTATAAACGCAAAAATATACTGACGGGAAAACTGTGACCGAGAATCTAGTTTACGACTCGACCAAGTAGAGATAACAAGTTATAATTTTTATATGGGGAATGCAAGAGAGAGCAAAGGAGGACTTGAACCAGCCGCGTTGCCGACCATTGATCGAGAGGTAACGTGTTCTCCAGCGGGCCGGCAGGCGGCGACCCGGCTCTCTCTCTCCTTATAGAGGAAACAATTTGCTTGATCTGGTTCTGGCAAAATGAAATTTCTGGTAAATAATCTTTTAGTCTGAAAGTTGAATCGAAGCAACAGTCACGCTTCTTTTACTTTAATATTCCCTGGATAACTCGTACGGTAAAAATGGCAATATTTAAGGTTCAAAGTAAGGCTAATAAAGATTTACACTGGACAGACAACAGAAGACAGGAGACCAACTACTGTTAATTGGGGATACACAGGCTAGGATTATCGAGATAGAGACTTTCCTAATAATGCACAGCATTGCCAGTGAGACATTTCCATAGAATTTTTCAAGCTGTCCAGTTAACATATATATCTCAAAGAGAAATTAGACGAAACAGTTATCTCAAAATGATAAATAAGACCAACTTGTTTTTTTTTAGTAAGCAATAACCGGACCGAGACAGTATGATTACCGGGCGGAAGATAGAACATCCGCCACTCCTAGTGCTAAATGACTCATACGGATTTATCATTCATGAAATACAGTGCAATCGTCGGCAAGGAAAAAAAATGTGTTTACAGGTTCAGAAGAGGAGAGGTACCTTAGGGAACAATATGTTCAACGTATAAGACAATAGTGGCCCCTTAGGGGCCTATGTGTCAACAGAGAGGCAACTTAGGGAACAATGCGTTCATCACAAACTACGATAGTGATATCTTGGGAGCCAATGTTCAACACATCATAAGACCATAGTAGCACCTATTATAGTCGTGGGAGACCGCTAAACCCGTACAAGTCATACAGAGCCTGAGGAATGAGTAATCATAAGTTTTATCTAAGGAAACAGTAGATCCAATTTCTTAAGACTCAGGAACCCTTGATGGGAGCCCAAGGAGGATCCAAAGACGTTCACTTATATCAAACAGGATCATCTTACCTTGTTGGTGTTCTCTCGTCAGTGTTCAGTCATGGGTATTCATTCTTCAATCCCATCATACGTTTCTTTAGTGTTCTCTAGGAGAGTCTCTTTTAGGATCTCTGAGATATTTTCCTCTTAAGATGTTCTCTCCTAGATGATTTTATCTCTGATGTTTACTCATCAGTATTTTTCATAAATGTTTACCCTTACTCTACTTATTTATTCTTAACTATTCCCTCTTATATTTTTATTCCATATTTGAACTGATTTTTTATATATTTTATATCATAGTTCAAAAAGTGAATAAAAATATGAGGGAACACCTAAGAAGGAAAACAAATCACGCTGGTGTTAAACATTATAAACTGTGATGTGATGTACGCGAACTTTTAGCCAGACAGCTATTGAAGGAATGATTGTGAATGAACTTCTTTTTTTTCAGGATCACTATTTTGGTTGGAAACTGGCAGCGTGTTAAAGAAATGATGAATAATGAGATATGTGTTGGTTAGATAAAACCGCAAACTCACGTAACATCAAATACCATTACCCTCTCTTACAAACACGGCGAGCATTAATTACATTCTGGAATTCCACACTACCCGAGGCGAGGGACCACCCTATACCCCTGTGAACAATTAGCTAATTACAACGAAGGGTTACACAAAAGGAGGATCCCCCGTACACAGAAAAGAGGGGGAGAGAGAGAGAGAGGCGAAGCAGCGGATACCTAACCTAACCTTGTATTACTCTGTATTTACCCCTCGTCAATATACACCCTGTGATTAAGACATTAATAAGAGAGAGAGAGAGAGAGAGAGAGAGAGAGAGAGAGAGAGAGAGAGAGAGAGAGAGAGAGAGAGAGAGAGAGAGAGAGAGAGAGAGAGCCGGAAGGGACCAATCACTTGTTTGTTCGATTTTCACGGCACATGTGTCTTGTAAACACGAAGAACGATGAACAGAGTAGTATGGCTGAGGATGTGTGCGTGTACTCACCTAATTGTGGTTGCAAGGGTCGATTCACAGCTCCTGACCCCGCCTCTTCACTGGTCGCTACTTCCTGACAACTCTATGACTGAAGAAGTACTTCCTAACATCCCTGTGACTTATCTGAGTCTTCAGCTTCCAACTGTGACCCCTTGTTGTGTCCCATCTCTGGAACATGTGTGTGTCTATGTATGTATTTATATATGTATGTATTTATGTATTATGTAAGGGGAGGGAGAGAGAGAGAGAGAGAGAGAGAGAGAGAGAGAGAGAGAGAGAGAGAGAGAGAGAAAGAAAAAGGCAGAAGAGAGAGAAGAGGAGAGAGATAGGAAGTTCATTGCAAACATCGCGTCTTCTTAACAACTCTCTAATGCTCAACACGCGATGCGATGATTACGTCAAGTTTCAGTTGAAACAAGTTTGTGGTTAATCCAGACCTTTTGCCTTTCCGCAAGCCACCGCCAGCCGATCCACACCACCACACAGTGTACCTTGTAGAAGTTGACCCACGCCACCACACAGTTTACGTTGTAGAAGTTAACCCACTCCACCACACAGTGTACCTTGTAGAAGTTGACCCACCCCACCACAGTTTACGTTGTAGAAGCTGACCCACCCCACCACACAGTGTACCTTGTAGAAGCTGACCCACACCAGTGTACCTTGTAGAAGATGACCCACACCACCACAGTGTACCTTGCTGAGGACGACCCAGACCTTAATAGACAACCCACACACCACACTGTATGTACATAGCTACCCACACTATCAGTCAGTAAAATATAACTCGATAAAACTGGAAATACACAAATATGAAAGACATATGAACAACAGTGGAAATGAGGATAAGTTATATTGTGTGTGAGGTGAGAGGTCGTTCCTAGGGCAGTACATCGAGAATGTCGTGGTGTGTGACGTGAGAGGTCGTTCCTAGGGAAGTACATGGAGAATATCGTGGTGTGAGGTGATAGGTCGTTCCTAGGGCAGTACATGGAGAATGTCGTGGTGTGTGAGCCGAGAGGTCGTTCCTAGGGAAGTACATGGAGAATGTCGTAGTGTGTGAGCTGAGAGGTCGTTCCTAGGGCAGTACATGGAGAATGTCGTGGTGTGTAAGCTGAGAGGTCGTTCCTAGGGCAGTACATGGAGAATGTCGTGGTGTGTGAGCTGAGAGGTCGTTCCTAGGGCAGTACATGGAGAATGTCGTGGTGTATGAGCTGAGAGGTCGTTCCTAGGGCAGTACATGGAGAATGTCGTGGTGTGTGAGCCGAGAGGTCGTTCCTAGTGTAGTACATTGAGAATGTCGTAGTGAGCACTTACAAGAAAACTTTAAGGAACACAACTCATTCTACGAAGAAAATGTCGAATAAAATAACATTCAATTCTCTTATAAAACTCCTCTAACTAGTGCAATTTATCGTAAATGCGATTTATATAGCGTGTAGAAAGGTCTAACTCAAGATCGTCAGTGAAACAAATGCGATATTAAAATGCGATCGTCGAGATTTTAATTTCATAATTCTTCAGTCATCCGGTGGAGTCCCCACTGTGCTCGTGCTTCGAAATGTATTCTGGTTTTCATTTATTATCAAATTTATTGTTGTTAATGTATAGTATACTTGGTTAAATTTGGATAAGTGACGTTAACCTAACCTAATATTTAGCACAGACTGAAGGAACTGCACAAGTATTCTAGCCAGGTGCACGTGTAGGTAGGTTTGTCAAGACGGGTCCTGGCCCGGATCTTCTCCATGTGGTGACCCGGCAGTGGCTCCCGAAGGAGTGTCGGAGTTTGTACAAGTGATGTGGGTATTCTAGCCGATTTTATTTTTGTTAACACATCGGCCGTCTCCCACCGAAGCAGGATGACCCGAAAAAGAAGAAACGCTTTCACCATCACTCACACTATCACTGTCTTGCCAGAGGCGCGCCGATACTACAGCTCAGATGCCCCTCCAAACTGCAAATATCCCCACCCCCCTTCCTCAGTATTTCTCACCGGCAAACCGGTTTCTCTGAATCCCTTCATAAATGTAACCTTGCTCACATTCCAACAGCACGTCAAGTCATAAAAATCACTTGCCTCCACTCACTCCTATCTAACACGTTCACACACGCCTGTTGGATGTCCAAGCTCCTCGCATACAAAACCTTTACTCTCTCCCTCTAACCTTTCCTAGGGCGACCCCTACCCCACCTTCCCTCCACTACATATTTATACACCCTCCAAGTCATCCTATTTAGCTCCAACCTCTCAATGTCCAAACCACCTCGACAACCTCTCCTCAGCTCTGGATAATATCAAACATAAACAATAAAGTTTTCTCCATGTACCCCTGACAAGATAATTTCCTTAGGACAGAGGCAATAGATCAAAGCTGACAAACGCCGGAGAGTAAAAAGATAAAAGATAGACGTATGCAGTCAACACAATTTAAGTAAGTAATTTCAACTTCAATCACCCAGCAGTAAACAATTATATATGCAAAAATATGTAACTGGTTTAGTCACTTTGTATAGAGTCTAATGAGTATGTGTGTGTGCACTGAGAACAACAGTACATTTACACTTGGAGAGGTGTTTCTTGTGTATACACTTTGAAGAACAAAAAGGCACAATACGGTGACTGGAACAATTCACAAATAACCCGCACATTCGACAGAGAGAGAGACAGACAGAGAAAGAATGCTTGTGACAACGTTTCGGCCCGATTTGGACCATTTACAAAGTCACACTGTAAATTTGTAAATGGTTATTTGTGTATACCCTCTGAGTTCACTTTAATCCCTATATTAGGGACTTTATCCTTGACTGGTGGTGCACAGGTAACATGAAGCCTTCATGCCCATCTGTGTAGTCGATATGATTTAAACCTAACAAACCAAAGTGGATTAGGAAGACAACTGTTACCACGAGTGGAAGGGTTCCTCCAAGACACTGAGGCAGAGTACTTGGGAGTACAAGACAAAATCTATTTAGGGAGTCCCAAATTTAAGTAAGCAAATAGCATTATATATTGGTTTATAAGCTAAACTTCCAGCAAACACTAAGCTGCTCATTTAAAGTGCAGTGTCAAGAGCAGCAGTATCAGGAGCAGCAGCGTCAGGAGCAGCAGCGTCAGGAGCAGCAGTGTCAGAAGCAGCAGTGTCAGAAGCAGCAGTGTCAGGAACAGCAGTGTTAGGAACAGCAGTGTCAGGAACAGCAGTGTCAGGAGCAGCAGTGTCAGGAGCAGCAGTGTCAGGAGCAGCAGTGATAGAAGGGGTGAAATCTAGGATGCTTATAACTGTCACTGCGCAGGACGCGTGCCCTCATTGGCAAGGCATTTTCATCTCTCCTATTTAGTTTGAAAAATGCTGAATGGAAATCATGCAGAGGTAAGGAAGTTATAATGGTAATTCATAGACATTGTGGGAAAAATCTCTATTTTGCAAAGTTTCGCACATAGTGGGGATTTATTACCCACGGTGGGGCTTTATCACTCACAGTGGGACTATCACCCACAGTGGTTCAAGACCACGTATAGTGGGTTTATCAATTCATCCCTCTTGTATTTGTTCGTTTCACGTTAAACTTCGGGTTGGAGGACAAAAAGGCACAATACCGTGACTGGAACAATGCACAAACAACCCGCACACAGGAGAATAAAAATTATGACCGAAACGTCGTGGTAACTATTTTCGTCTCGGTCTTCCTTCTCCCAATCCTGCCACTTCAATCTTACACTCATCCTCTACCAATTCATAAACACGATATACTATCTGTTGAGATAAAACACAATGAAGAATATATAGAAATTTCAAGAAAACTTAAAAATATGAACGTGGAGCAAAAAATATGAACGTGGAGCACAAAATATGAACGTGGAGCACAAAATATGAACGTGGAGCACAAAATATGAACGTGGAGCACAAAATATGAACGTGGAGCACAAAATATGAACGTGGAGCACAAAATATGAACGTGGAGTACAAAATATGAACGTGGAGTACAAAATATGAACGTGGAGCACAAAATATGAACGGAGCACAAAATAGGAACGTGGAGCACAAAATAGGAACGTGGAATACAAAATATGAACGTGGAATACAAAATATGAACGTGGAGTACAAAATAAACTTAATTCAGACTTAGTGGGTGTCTGATGGGTTCTACCCGAGGTCTTGACGCACCGTACTGAAGCGTATCATCGGCCAACTGTAAAAGTTAACCTAGCTCCTACACAACCTCTTTTTGTCAGAGGGTAAAAACGTCAAGGCTAAAACTGACCCAGATTGGTGGGTTATTCTAGTCATTCGGAAGGTTTAGTATGGTCAGTATCGACAAGTGGTTTTACAATGGCATGACATTCATTGTTTTGTGTGTTGCGAATGCGGCCGCTCACATGCGTTTGTTTGCGTCGACATGTTTGTAGTAAACAAACCATACCACGGGTATTTTAAATGTTATACTTTTTTTTTTGTTCGAAGCTGTGCTGGGCCATAAACAAGATCCAGCAAACCTGTGAAACTTTTTCAAGCAGTTCGAGATCTCGTTCCAGAATTTATGCAACTAGTTTCATTAGTTTTTTTTTTTTTGCCTCGTTCCAGTATTTCTGTGCCTCGTTCGAGCAGTTTTGTGTTTCGCTCCAGCAGTTTTGTGCCTGGTTTCAGTAGTTTTTGTGTCACGGTCCAGCAGTTTTGTGCCTCGTTCCAGCAGTTCAGTGTATCGTTCCAGCAGTTCTGTGCCTCCTTCCGGCAGTTTAGTGTTTTGGCAAATAACATTTCTTCATAAACCATGACTACCTCTGGTGTTGCATACATCATTGCTGCCAGACTTATGCTCCTGGAAGGGACTGATGACATTAATTACCATCACGTTCTGCAAAAGGTGAGCAGGGGCTGGTTTTACGAAACACTGTATCAATAGTAATGCATAGCTAGAAGTCTGAATGCAGGTAATGCGATCTTGTAAGCCAAGTTTCTAGGTAAATAAAAATGAGCAAGCTAAAGTGTTAAAATATATTATGCTAACCAAAGAGCATATCAAGTAAATCAAGCGTCTCTGACAGTACACACACACCGGGAGCTATGAATCGACCCCTGCAACCACAACTAGGTGAGTACACACACACGTGGGCGTCTCACTACTCGTTACTCAAGGACGCCCAGTTTTCAAAAACTATTCTTTCACCGAGACTGAAGACCCAAAATACGACGCACTGACAGGTGAATACAATAACCTGCTATTTGACAAGGTATTTCTTTATTTTACGACGTTTAAAGTTTCACTTTATGAAAACAATTCCACCGGAGTTCATTTCTACGTCTTATCGAAGTGAAAAAACCTACAAGACTAGAGAGATATTTACATTAGGCCAAGTTGGTATGCTAAATTCCTAAAAATCCTTGCCAGTTATAGCAAATCCTCCAATTCTAAATGGGTCATTGCCGTTGTTTAAATGAAAGTTGAGGTCCAGTTCCTGACTCCATTGTACCATTGATCTCTCGACACTGCCGCCCATGCCATCAACTCGCAAGAAATCATCGAAGGTCAACCACAACTTCCTCGCCAACAAGCCAACGTTTGGTATTTACTTTGAATAACCGAAGAATACTCGTGATCTTGAGGATCCCTTGGTCAGCCGCAATACCATTTTAAGAAACTGATACCTACGTGAGAATCACTGGTTGCATGAAGGTGTTTCTCCAGTGCATGATCAACGGTTTGTGAACGAAACGTGTTAAAGTACTGTCGGCCAGGTCAACTGTTTGTGATCCAGGCAAGGTGACCATGATTTGGTCAATGATCTGCTGATTTGTTAAGTAAAAGGACACAAATGCAACTAATGTGACATTTTATTGTGGCTTGATAAAGCTCCTGGAGGTCGAAACGTTGCCACAATAAAATGTCACATTAGTTGCATTTGTGTCCTTTTACTTAACATATTGTAGGTAATTCTACCAATATTAATACGATCTGCGGATTAAAGGAAACCACTTCACTTCTGGAGGTGCTTAAATTCATACCGAGATCTTTCTTTTCCCTGGTGTCTTAGAGAAGGGATTCTACAGTATCAGCCAGAATGCCATCATTCAAGAACAACATGTCAAGCTCTGTGGACAGCCTCCGTGTGTCTTTCTTAAAGGCCAGACAAACAAGGAGGTGACGGGGATCACCCTGCTGCACACCCTCACTTTAGTCAATTTTGTGTTCACCGAACAGAAGTTTTCAGATGGCACTGTAACACGACTGGATTAATGCATAGTGAAAGGAAATGATGAGAAGCTCGGAGTACAGTATACCTTATGGCGTTGGCAAAGACCAATTTAATTAAGGCGTTTTGATCTGCTATGTTAGCAATGTATAGCCGTATAGTCCCACAGCTTAGTATAGGAGTTAAGTGGTTCTAGGTATTATCTTCCCCATGACCCGATCTAAGACCAAGCTAAACTGAAAAGAAATTTTTACAAAATTAAGACCTATTAAGAAGCATATAAGGAAGTAAATGTAAATGTATGTAGGCAGACATTTGTAAGACTGACCTATAATCTTACGTATTCATAAGTCAAAAAGAGATGAGCAGTTTTGCCAGTGAAAAAAAAAAAAGGAAAATTATAGGATTATAGTACCTTCCTGGATGCCTGTAATATACCACTGAAGGATTTCAAGAGTTTTTCTACTCCCGCAGTCAAGCCCTTGGCTGGTGCTTGCCTGGTCAACTAGACTGTTGCTGCTGGCGGCCGTTGGGCTGCCAACCTATTACTTGTGTGTTGAATCCCATATTTAAGTGAAATGGTTTCACCTTTGTGGCTGCACCACTGACACCATAGGAAAGCATAAATAGCATATACTATTACACAAGAAGACGAAGGTCTTCCCTCCTCGAGGAGTCCTGTGAAAGGCCACGAGGCCTACACAAGACCTGGGTCTGACCTCTTTGAGGAGTCTTAGAAAGGGCAAAAAGATCTACACACACACAGACCCAAGTCTTCATTCCTCGAGGCGTCTTGTAAAGGTCTAATATTGCTCCAAGAAGACACCGTCTCTCCTCCCCGTCTCGCCACGCCGGGATCAACTTCAGTAGTGGGTGAGCGTCAAGGCTTTCAACTTTTCTGAAATTCTTATGGCAATTACACATAAAGAACATCCAAATAATATTTCATTCAAATCTACCACCCGGTAATATTAGGTACTAAAAATTCCTTCCGAATAGTTGCTTCAGGATACGTCGAATCGACCAGATTTTTATACCTGGCGAAGCCAAGGACGCCACAGAAACGACCTCGGTCTCTCGAAGACTTTCATTAAACATTATTTACACACAATCATAATTTCAACTTATCAGATGACATAGCTGCCGCACTCGCGACTCGGGGAGAGAGAGTTTATTAGATATTAGCGTTAAAAGACGTGAAAGCATGGATGATTGAGGCTGAAGCCGGGGTCAACGCAGGGGTACGGAGCCAGGTTTGGCTGTGGTCGTGGGAAAATCGGCCCAGGCAAGTGATGGTTATTTCACGCCGTGAATCATGTAGCCGCCCCCTCCCCCTCCCCCCTCACACACAACTCTCCACAAACAATTATTATTATAGTAAGGAAAAGCACTAAACCCGTAAGGGTCATACAGCGCCCGGGGTGGAAGGGGAGGAATGAGAGGCAATTGGATTTGATCGAAGGAAGGGCTGGACAGGTCCACTTACCTTGCATCAAGAACCCCTCAAGGGAACCTTCCCTTTTATGAGTTCATGAACAGTATTCTTCCTAATCCATAGCAATTATTTCCTCCATGTTTGAGAATTTACTTGAAAAAAAGCATCCTGATATATACAGATGCGACTTATTTTGTGTATTAAATTTTTGAAAAACTCAATATACAATGCACGACGTACTCTGGATATTCATGCATTAGTACTGGAAAATACAGAGTCAATATAGTATAGCATTATGGGGTTGGTAGACCTGTGAGGATCCCAGCACCAGCTTGGAGCTACTCAAAGCTACACTGACAGTTCCCTTCCCCAGCACCAGCTTGGATTTAATCCACCAAAGCTCCGCTGCACCAGCTTGGAGTTACTCAAGGCTCCACAGAGTTGCCTCCTCCAGCTTGGAGTTACTCAAGCGAGGCCCCAGCACCTGCTTGGCTCCATGGAAAGAGATATAATGCGAGCAATTCATTATATTTTAAATGTCAGTCTTTCAGATAAAGTGTAAATAGATAGCTTAAGCCTAATCTACGAGTGATGGGCGACACATATGTTCCCCTCCACACCATTCATTATACTTTTAACCCAGTACCAAGAACTGCTCAAGCTCTATTTTTCCACCCTTAATCTTCACCCCATCCCCTACAGAGAGAGAGAATATAATATCAATTAGCAAGAACTCATTTAAAATTAAGTCCTTTCTAAAATTTTCTCATACGTTTAGATATATACATATTTTTTCATTTATGTTAATGTAAAAAATTAATAATTTTGTCCCAAAAGAACCTTAGAAAACTTACCTAACCTTCCTTTGATGAGTTCCGAGAATTTTTCTACTCCTAGAGCCCGGCCTTGGGCCAGGCTCGTAAGTTGAATTCAAAGTACATCCTTCATAAGCTACAGTTCCTAAACAACCACTTTACTTGTGAGTAAATTACAGTCAGTGTGAAGCACTGAATTCATCTCGTGTTATATTGTCAGCGCCAGGCAGAGGAACCAGTCCTCACAGAGATACGGCTAAGTCAGGTCTTGTCTTTGCCTGAAGATTATATACACAAACAAATATACGTCTTTCAGAGTATATACACTTGAGTATGCTTTAATCTATATTTGAGGGATTAAAATATTCTTGACTAGCGATGAACAGGTTATGTACTGCCATAATGACTCGTGTAGTCGATAAACTTGAAACCTCATTAACCAACCAAGCTTCTCTTTGGCGTGTACTGTACGTGTCGTGAGCCTAAAATTGGCTTGTATACAGGTATATTTACTGTGGGTTTCCCTCTGAATGCCTTAGCAACCACGAGTAATTAGAAGTTCGTTCTTTGTGAAGAGAAGACACGTTTTATTAGGACAACGTTTCGAACTACGTGGAACTTTATTAACAAGTTAGTTCTGCATAATACGCGGTTTATACTCAATAATATCTTAGCTGGAGTGAAGTATAAGATGTTTCCCTGGTATGAGGCATGTTTCGCTGCGTGTAGAGCTGTTATCAAAATCATCAAGCGAAACGTTGTGCCAATAATATATATTATTCCACAACCTGTGCCTTTGTCGCCATACTTGTGGACAACATGGTAGCACGAAAACACAGGTTTGTACAGGTGGAGGTGTACAACTGTACTGATTGATCGCCAGATAATACTGGCATACAACATGTTGTCTGGTGCTCTCTGCCAGCTGGTGAGCAGCACACACCGCTCAGCGGCAAGCGGTCCTCAGAAATTTATTCCTGGCGATGGGCTAAGACCGCACTGTGGTAAATGGCCCCCAGGAACTTAGACCTGGGACTAGTGAAGACCTCCGAGACCACACGATGGCAATAGCTTCCCAGGAACCTAGGCCTAGTGAAGAACTGAGATCGCACGGTGGCAAGCGGTCCCTAGGCCTATACTTAAGATAATAACACTGGAGGTATTCCTTCATTCACCCTCTGCTATTAAACTCTGTAACTCTGAAATCATAATCATCGGCTAGCGGCCCAAGAGCCAGCCAGACAGAGGGACGGCTCGCCAGTAATTACCCGAGAGACAATGGCCTTAAAACATAAGGGCTACCGTGATATCTGTTATTACAACATCTCTCGGAACCATTTATAAGGTTAATCACAGCCTCCACCATCGTAAGTGAGGGTTTATCTTGATCTGGCTGGGTCTGAGCAAACTACCTCTGTCCTCTTCCTCAGTTTGAAAAGCAAATTTACATAAGTTTTTCGATGTGATTTTTGAAGCTTTTGCGACGGTTAATTGCTGACCTGTTCGTTATAGGGAAGTTCGATCATAACGCAAAACTTAACTTGGTTGGTAGATGACGATAAGGAAGGGGGAGATTTTTATGACAAACGTTCGAATACTTCATTAGATTTTAAATATAAACACTGATAATGTGCTCGAAAACCCACATTGAACAAGAGCGGAATTTAATTCATACAGAAAAGGTTAAGTGAGTTTGTTTTACTTGGATAAAACCACAGCAATTATGTGAAATGTAGAGATTTGAGGAAGAGAAGTCAAGAGTGCAGGGGTTGGGAGGCGTGTGGTCCATACATCACAGCGCGTAACACAAGTGGCTTCCTCCCCTCATACTCGTTGCCACAAGTAACACACATTAATTCACATTTAGGCCATGTACACACTGTATTATTATTCTTGCGATGCATTTATCAATACGTTTTAATCTGAGCTGCACTCTTCAAAAACCTACGTATACTTTAATTATTATGATTGATAAAAAAAATTACTTATCTTCACGTAGAATAAAACAAAAATCACCGAACAAAAGCAATTATTTAAACACAATATACGTTGTACTTTACGCTTTTACTACAACTTCAGGGATAAATATAGCAGTAATAAGGGTATGAATAGGGGAGGAGAGGAGAAGTGATGAGAGCTGTGGGCAGCAACACCGCCATTGATGAGGTGAGAGCGTAACACAGTGGCAACACCCCGTTTATGCGGCCAGCCTCGCTACGCTGACCACACCAGCCACCTCCCAGCCCTGTCTGCTACCTTACTATTTATGGCTGCACGATAGCCACCATATATTTCACTTGTGTTGACACCTAATTTTACAAGCTAGGTTTTAGGTAATTCGGTTCAATTCTAATCAAATTTATGGTCATTAAGTAGCCTGAGCACATTAATGACACTCATCCTTCAATAAAAATACATTTTGAAGTCCGCTCGATTACAGAAGCACTTGGTTTTACTGAAGACAAATCCAGGATTCTTTAAGGAGGGGAATGAGGGGGAAATAAAACGTTAGGCCCATTGTCAAAATAAGTCCATAAATATCCATTTTTTTTTCAAACATATATGCAAGAAGTTCAAAATAAAAATATAAAAAATTTATATTGAAAACCTGTGAATTTATATATATATATATATATTTTAAATTCTAGTATGTCGTGAAGGCTCATCAAAAATTTTCAGCTTCAAGTAATCTCTTAATCCTACCTAACTGGAGTCTATTTGGAGGGAATTCCGGGAATCAACGCCCCCGCGGCCCGGTCCAAGACCAGGCATCCCGGTGGATCAGGGCCTGATCAACTAGGCTGTTACTGCTGGCTGCACGTAGTCCAACGTACAAACCACAGCCCGGCTGATCCCGTACTGACTAACCTAAATCAGATTTCTTTTTCTTTTCATAAATGTATAGTTCTTTCTTCATTGATAGTTACGGATAGTGAAGGTAGGAATCCCCTACCTTTACTTTTGCCTCCTTTCACTCCCCCTTTCTATTCCTGTCTCACCCACTATCACTATTACTCCTATTTCACTGGCTCCATCTCTCTTTTCCGCATACATATTGGTGGTTATAATCAACCATAATTTTTAAAGGGATGGACCGGTAAGCCAGCGGAAGGCCTCGGTCATATGACCAAAAGCTCCAGCGGCGGGTCATCGTAAGACTAAGACCCGAGTCAGGAAACACTTGTCCTGTTTCCTGACAAACCTTACCAAACCAATCTCTTTTCTGTTAGTGTGACTTTGTAAACTGTACAAGTCAGACCGAAAAGTCGTCGTAAGCTCCTCTCTATGCGCGGGTTATTTGTGTAGATAAATGGCTCAGAGAACCAAGACTGGTGGACTGATTACCCCAATGCCCTTCTGATCTTCACTATTCTTTATATTGGACTGATGAAGCCACTGTGTGGCCAAACGTTTCCACAATAAAGATACCCAAGTGTTGCACATGTGTCCAATTTGTTAAGGACAAGAAGTACTGGTGTGAATGTGGTAACGAGGGATACGCTCTCAGGGAATACACTTCAACAAGACAAGCAAAATGCCTCAACTACAGAATAAACCACTGCACATTTGCAACGGCATTCCCCTCTCAGGAAGGAAACAATCACAATGAAGAAACTCGAAACTTCAAAGAAACTCAGCACCAATAAGACCTCAACATACGCTGCCATCACACGCCTCCAAGCCTCCTATGAGTCAAAGGGATGTTAGGAAGTATTTCTTCAGTCATAGAGTTGTCAGGAAGTGGAATAGCCTAGAAAGCGACATAGTGGAGGCAGGAACCATACATAGTTTTAAGACTAGGTTTGATAAAGCTCATGGAGCAGGGAGAGAGAGGACCTAATAGCAATCAGTGAAGAGGCGGGGCCAGGAGCTATGAATCGACCCCTGCAACCACAAATAGGTGAGTACACATTATACAAGTCGCCAAACAACCCACCATCTCCATCTCTACTACTTCCATGGACCCAACATCGATCTTTCAAGATAGAACCACCAAGGAGATTCTCTCTTATCTAATCTTTGCCCACTTGATGAATGCTGCCAGTCCAGGAACCTTCAATAAGGTTTCCAACCCAATCTATCTATCCAACGACCTACAGAAGGGATGTTTCCTGAAATCAACTCCACACAAACACTTTAGTTTTTTCCCATGCCACGGTGATAATAAGTTGTGTTGCTGTGTAGCCTCCGTGTTTATTGACGGTGGTGCCAGGTTGTGTTGCTATATGACCTCCATGTTTATTGATGGTGTTGCCAAGTTATATGTATTACCTTCAAACCTATTGACGGTGGTGCCAAGTTGTGTTGCTATGTTGCCTCCATGTTTATTGACGGTGGTACCAAGTTGTGTTACTATTTGACCTCCATGTTTATTGATGGTGGTGCCTACCTACCTACCTAGAGTCTACCTGGAGGCTATTCAGGGGATCAACGCCCCTGCGGCCCTGTCCACGACCAGGCCTCCCGGTGGATCAGGGCCTGATCAACCGGGCAGTTGCCAAAGTTGTGTTGCTATGTGGCCTCCATATCTACCGACTGACCTTGTTTATGATCTCAGGCGTCACTCCTGTGGGTCTACCTGGAGGGCATTCCGGGGATCGACGTCCCCGCGGCCCGGTCTATGACCAGGCCTCCCGGTGGATCAGGGCCTGATCAACGAGGCTGTTACTGCTGGCTGCACGTAGTCCAACGTATGAACCACAGCCCGGCTGATCTGGCACTGATTTTAGGTATCAACTCCATTTCATAATGGTTAAAATAAATGTAAAGTGTGCCGCCAACCTTATAGACATTTTCTAAAACACTATGGTGACTACTCACCAACTCTGGTGTGTTGTAAACATTACCATGACGGGTGTTCCTTGGTCGTTCCCTTCATTCCTTGAAGTTCTGCACTACATGCATGACCTCCACCCACACATTCCTCATCTCCCTCGAGATCACTCGACAGCTGCTGGCTCACCGACTCAGAATGATTGACACAGTGTTTACTCACCTAGTTGTGCTTGCGAGGGTTGGGCTACATCTCTTGGTTTCTACCTTAGATTATCCATGTTTACTCTTGGACCTATAAATTATTATAATAAAAAAGAAGCGCTGAACCTACAAGGGTCATACAGCGAAGGGTGGCCCTATAAAGACTAGTATAGCAGAACAAGACTATTAGACATCGTTTCACTCAAAAGGTAAGCTAAACATTGTCTAATGAAGTCTTACTTCATTATATGTATCTGTGGTGTTGCTGATAAAGCTAGAAGTATCTGTTACACTACTTATCTACATTTTTGCCATCCAGCCGTACTTTTGGCCTTATTGGTTCTTTCATATATTTTGATTCCACGTAGTATATTTAATAATTTCTGTTAGTATCCCTCAAATTAAAGAAATGCTACCTCCGGCTCTTTTAAACTTTTAGTTTTCGTTTGTGCTCCCTCTTTATGGTTCCTCCCGTTTTAAGAATACTGTTCCAATCTACAGCGAATATTTCCTAGTATCTTACATATTGAAATAACATCTAGTCTGTTTCTAGATTCTCTACTAATATAGTACCCACCTGTCTTAATTTCATATCCAATTCTTCTTAGTACTGGCATCAGTCTTTCTATGTTGATAAGTTGAAAGTAAATGGGGAGAGGGGTAGGCCTACACTAGTCTCTCTAGAGGACCAAGGAAAGCCACAAGAATTATCCTGATGCTGACAATTACAACCCAGTAATGAGGATTTCTTCTCGCGCGGGCCATCATTAGGCCATTGTAAACGGTAGTTAAGGAGCTGGAAAGTGGTGGTTAAAGGCAGCTAGGACTGGTCCTATTGCCCGAGCACCTTCATTGGGGGACTCCCACTTTGTTTCTATGGTCCCTTTGGGTGGTCTGTCATTTAGGCAGCTTCTCTCTTGTTTAATGGACGGATGCGAGGAGTAACACTTACAAGAGGTTACCAAAGCGACAGACAGTGGGCGGAATTACAGGAAGGAAAGGCCAATTGCTTTCAACCACGAAAGAAGACCACTGCCACACATTCCTTTTCCACAATGGTAAATATATATCCAGATGTACTCCTGTTAACCCTTTTGGAGCCTAGTTCCTAGGCTTTTTGTGTACCAATATATTTTTGGCTTACTTTTTCCATAAAATACAATTGTAACAGCAGTTTCGATTAAAAGTATGATAATTTACGTATTTTAACTTAAAAATGAGGTATATAACAAAATGCTTCAAACTATTCTAACAATAGATATGGTGTATGTAATAAACTAGCCGCTTCGGCGCCAAAATCAAATCTTCCACAAGTTATATTATTCAAGTTGCTATGAAGAAAGTATACCTAGAGCATAGCAGACTGGGCAGGTGGAAGTACATTAATATGAAGAAAGTATACCTAGAGCATAGCAGACTGGGCAGGTGGAAGTACATTAATATGAAGAAAGTATACCTAGAGCATAGCAGACTGGGCAGGTGGAAGTACATTAATATATGAACGGGGAAGTATTCAACCAGTAAGGGACGTACAGATGCTGGAAAACTGGAGGTACTCAGGTTTGATCAGATGACAGGAAGAGAAGCTCGAATTCCTTTGATCAAGAGCGCTTCATCAGTATCAAAGCCCACCCTCTTGTAGGAAACTATGACAGAGAAGGCTGGTGTGTGAGGGACATCAGGTAGTCCCCATCAGAGCCTGACAAGCTGTTGGTCTATGGAGTCAACGATTCCGTAATTACCAAAATAAATACCAGGTATCAGTCAGACATGTCAGTAATAACCGGTACCTGGCAGCACCCTCCACCCATCACTCTTGCCATGAAACTCTTGCCATGAAAAATAATAAAATGAGACTTATTTTTCCTCTCGTTCGCTAAACTGTTATTTCGACTCTAGATGAGACTATCATATCTTTGACAGAGGAAGACGACGACTCACACACTTAAAGTCTTTAACAGTCGACCATCATGCTATGTGGGCTCTTGTGTTTTGTTTTTAGTGAGACTAGTAAATAATACTGAGTATAACTTAGTACTAAAGAACATTTCTGGCAGCTTTGATAGTGTAACTGTGTGTATTTATTGTAGTTTGTTAAAGGCACTTGTCGAACACCGAAAAGAAGGTGTTGTATATGCGGGGTCCTCCTGTACTCACATTAATTTATTAACGTTCCCTACATAGACTGTTTCTGCTTTTAGATTAGGGGAGAATTAGGTCAAGTTACGTTACATAAAGATATAAAACGAAGCTATATTTAACCACAAATAAGTACATATCAAAATTGCTGGCCAATCAACGTGCGGTCAGGATGAGCTACACTCTCACAAATGAGAATGTACGAAAATCATTAGCTATCTTGTGTTTGTTCCGAGGGGCGAGGTTATGGACAGGGTCACTCGTGTGAGTGAACATACCATCATCTAGACAGTACATAATATCAGACAAAACAGTTGACAAGGAAGATATAAAACAAATAAAATGTATAGGAGACTGCGGTCCGCCGCGGCCACAGCCGCCGGGTGGAATTGGGACTGCCTAAGATGTCAACATGAGCCGCTCACACCAAGGTGTTAAGACCTACGTTCATCTCTTCCCCGGTTTCATCTGCACCACTAATTTAGGTGTGCTTTGGGAGAACCTGGGTTGTGTAGTGACCTTAGTGGGTGCTGCTGGTGTCAAATTGGTGAGGTGGAGTTGTGGGGGGTGGGGTAGGGGTAGGGTGGGGGTATGTAGTGTGGAGGGCTTTTCTAGGTGTAGTACCAGGTGTGAAGTGATAACTTTGGTGATGCGATTGTTATGGGAAGGTGTTGGAGGCTGTGGTGGTGAGTGGGGAATTAGTTTACGCTATGGTGGTGAGTGTGTTGAGACTGGTGGCGAGTGTGTTGAGACTGTGGTGGCGAGTGGGGAGGTGTTGGAGGTTGTGATGGTGAGTGGGGAGGCTCTGGTGATGGTGGGAAGAATTTGGATGCTCTAATAGTGAGGAAGTGGTGGTGAGTGCTGAGGTGATGAAGGTTGTTGTGGAGAATTGTAGTATTGAGAGGTGAGGCTGTGGTAGAGAGTAGGGAGATGTTGGATGGTAGGGTAGGGAATGGAGAGGCTGTAGTGGGAAGGATATGGTCGGGAGGAGAGAGGGAGGTGTTGGAGGCTGTGGTGGGATTGTGCGGGACATCCTTCAGGAGACAAAAGACCAGCCTCCGTCTGCCAGCCACCCGGGCGAGGACAATACACGAGCAAACACACCTTCCACTCCTCATTTCCGCCACAAAAGGAATATTCAACACCGTCTTTGTTTCAACCATTCGTGTGTCCAGTAATCTTGGGACCCACCTTAAAGATATCCTTAAGGGATTTGCGGCCACGGGGAAACCAGAAGCTTTGCTGACCTGAGCTCGACTTATAATTGGAACTACCGAAGCTCAGACTGGATGAAGGGTTGTGCTTCTCGTCCCACATTCACAGCCCAAGGTGTTGAATACCATAACAACAACAATAATAATAATATTTATTTCTACAAGTACATGTACAATGTATACAGACCTAACCTACATCAATGACATACTATATAGAAAGTCCCTGATTATACCGAGCATTTCGGGGCAAATCTATCCACACCAGTCGACTAGATGTCTCTTCCTGCTTGTACTAGGCCGCTATATACTCCCTGCGTGCGTAATTGGAGAAAATCAAAGCAAACACGCGAGTGATTTTTAAATAAATAAACAAGAAAACCTTGGAAAGGCAACCAGAGGCAGCGAAGGGTCAGATGCTGGGCAAGGAAGGGGAATAGAAGAAAGCATAAAAGGGGTTTGCCCACAAGACCTACAACGTGATGCCGGGAGCCAGGTCACAGTAACACAAGTCTGGGTCAGGTCACCATAACACTCATGGGAGGATGAAAAAAAAAAAGGAACTTCATACGCTCAAACGACACCTCAATCAAGCCTAAAGTGCCCTCTGATGGTACACAAGTCGCTTCCTCGGGGTACACACACTGCCTCCTGATGTTATAGTACAATAGCCACAGACCTCTGCTACACACAGTATATCCACATCCTTTACTGCATATATCAACAGAGCTATGTTGCACATATCTAATGTTGCACACATCCACAGACTTATGCTGCATATATACACAAACCATTATAGCATATTTCGCCACACTATTACTGTATTTATTCACAAATTTATGTTGTATATATCCACAAGCCTCTACTGCATTTAGTGTTGAGTAAGCTTCCCGTTTTTACTCATACAACAGGATGGTTGAATATTCCTGAAATTCACGACAGCGTGAAATTAAGATTTCAATTGTGGAGCGCTTTACGGGATCCCAACCGGATGGAAAGCCGGGAAGGGTGAGACGGACAAGGTAGGGAGAGGGAAGGAAACGGGGAAAAGTGGAAGGGGCATTGTGGGAGAAAGGGGTATAGATGGGAAGGATATATTATAAAAGAGAAAAGGAAGAAAGGTAAGTTTTATATAGCGACATCAAAAATGGTAATGATGGTGATGGACTGGTGACCCGAAACAGAAATCTAACACAAATAACGCCAACAGTAACAGCCTGGTTGATCAGGCCCTGATCCACCACGAGGCCTGGTCACAGACCGGGCAGCGGGGGCGTTGACCCCCGGAACCCTCTCCAGGTAAACCCGTACCTAGAATGAAAATTATGACGTTTCGGTTCGACTTTTGGACCATTAACTGGTCAACGTCGCCATAATAATCATTCTCCAGTGTGCGGAGCAGTTGTATTGTTCTAGTCACGGTATTGTGCCTTTTTATTTTTTAACATTCGTAAGACACTAGATCAAACACTATTACACACCCTAGTATAAGTTAGATACTAGTACATGTTGGACACTAATATGAATTCGACACCTGCTAAAGTTAGCTACTAGCGCAAATAAGTTACTAGCCGTCATACAGTGATACAATAATATCTATCGTGCAAGATACGATCACACAAGATCGTCTTGACTCGTAGATCTTCGAAGATACAAAACATTCATTCCCCAAGATCGTCATTTTTAATCGTCCATCACTTGCGTGGATGCCGCGACTTCCCATCCCAGTTTTGCTCAAGCACCAGAGATCTCCAAACACTCCCACCGGGACCTCCACGGTCACAAAGGCTGATTAAACATGGTCGTCCCAGGGCATTACAGTTAATAACAGAAAATTAAACAGTGGGGGCCGGTGGACGTCTCTTGGAGTGTGGTTTAGCACCTTTTGGTCATTAGTTAGCACCTCTCCCTCGGCCGCAGCCCTCATTAAAGCGTCCGAGGTGTCCTCGGAAGAGCTAAATGTAGCGCCTTTGCTGGGTCAGCAGTCGCAGATGACCTCGTCTTGTCCCAGTAATTATCAGGGGATCTTCAAGTGGCCCTGGAGTGTCGCTCTCTGGGGAAGGAAATTATAGATGTGTGTGTTTGTCAGGGGAAAGAGATGGAAGGAAGCGGTCCCTGTATCGTGGCAACAGAAGATGGGGAGGAAGAAACACAGTTTCGAAATCTCCCTGGTAAGTGTTTACTTAGGAGTCATACATAAATTTCCCACTTTTACAATGGTTTTATATAGTAAATTATGCAGAACTGAATCTAGGACAACCAGATAGCCAATGTAAACTTAACTTTTTTTTTACGCGACTCCCAACGTCAGTTTTTGAACGCTCTTTAAACTTACGAATCCATTTTTTTTTATGTTAGGATGGACAAGATTGATTAGGTTTGATTACATTAACTAAAATGAAAGCGGAAGCAATACGTCTGGCAGTGCTACGGTAGCACCAGATGAAGTTCAAAAATGCACGAACATAACTGGTGAAGAGAGCATGGGTTGCCTCATGTGACATGCATATTGGTTTTTACGTTGCCTGAGGTTGCTCACACACCCTTTCCCTGCTGCCAGACGTGTGTTTGTGTGTGGGTGGGAGGGAGTAGGATTTTGTAAATGGCTCTCAAAATATGGTTTTAAAACTATACGAAATGATATCTATTTAACAAGCATGACTTTTTATAATTTGCTAGATTTTAAAACCTTCAATAAAAAGTTCTGTTGGGCACACATGCAGCGGTGTACGAATCTTACGGGTTTAGCGTTTAAATTTATTATAATTTGTTGGTCCCCAAAGGTTCTGCTGGTGTTTCATCTTTGTACACATTTGTGTACCCTTGTATAACCCCAGTAGGTTCGTGTGGCAACAATTGCCGTCTCTGAACTCGTGTTGGTTCTCCGTGACGAATCTCCGCTGCTCCAGATGACCAACTACTCTCCTACTGTGTTATCTTAGGATACTGGATCTGCAATTTATTGTCCCCGACTCTCCTGGTATGAAAATTGGTGCCATATCAACCAGTTTCCAGATGTCCAGCAGATTAAATGGGAATATAGACTTAATCCACATATGGGCGGTTAATTGCTGTGACCTGGCAGACTAGTAGGTCACTGTAGCAAGGGTGGCAAATGCGGGAAGGGGTGGTGTCAATGTCCGTGTGGTTGAGAGAAATGCCGAGAAACAAAGAAAACATTTTCTTAGTGTAGTAAAAGTCACGAATGTGGAACTATCCAAAAATAACATTGTCAGACGTCGCCAATGGCTGACCCCGGCCACAGCAAAACAGATAACGATATTAAAAGCGAAATTCTTAAACAAGGAGCCACCAGGCATCCTAGGGTGAATAAAATGTAAATAGGTGTGAAAGATTCAGTTACTCATGAACCCTTATGTTCAGAAAGAATCCTGGTTACAGAATCTTGACTGGCCAGCGTGTGCTCATGTGCGTGCAAACTAAACCTGAAAGAAAAACAAACTAAGGTATTTTCTTTAAATTGTTGTACAGTTCAGGAAAAGGCTTAGAGTGTAAGAAGGCACCTTGACAGAGGGTCTGGTTTGTGTACCCTCTGCACACGGCCACGTGAAGCGCGCCAGCAGCTGCTGCACGTGCGGCACACACTTCCACGTGCGGCACGTGTCTTCATGTGCCGCACGCGCCTTCTTGTGTCGTCCACAATCTGTCTAGCATATAATGTCTGAAAGTTTGTATATTAGTGTCACTTTCACTCAGTATCGTAGCTTGTAACTGGGATATAGTAAACGCTTACTTCTCGAGTTATATTAATTATCAATGAAGTGGAAAAATAGGGGCTAGATTTTTGGGGTGGTGCTTGTTTCGATCATGTGGATAGGGGTGCTGTGGAGGGGAGGGAATAGTTGGGTAGGGAGGGAGAGTAGAAGTGGAGTGAGGGGTTTGGGGAAGAGGAGAGTCCGGGAGGGGAAGGGAGATGGCAAGGAACGTGTGTGCTGTGAGTTGAGGGAGGGACACCCGCCGTGATCCGTGTATAAACATCAACACGTGTCCACTAACAGCACGCAGCCGCCAGCCACCATAATCCCACCACTACACCACATGGCTACAATCCTTCGTCGTCCCGCCCTTGCCTCGTGTCCGCCTCTGCTGTCGTCGTCCATCCCGTCTTCCATAGCGGAGACGGGATGGACAGTACTGAGCAACAATATTCATGCGGTGAGTGAACGCACCACCATAAAGACACAACATTCCAGCTTAAATATACAAGTGTTGTTGTAGGTTCGCCGGTAAATCCGGCCCGGGTCTTCTCCAAATGGTGACCCGGAAAATATACAATTGATGATATATCAACTCACTCCTTTTCGGGTTCAGTTATCAGGTTCATCATTTTATCTCTTTGGAGACAGAAAAACCTTCAGTGGCAGATGCTCCTAAAAGCGCAAATTGACTGTCCGCGAATATATTAAGCGGTCACAAGTGATCACTGGCTTTAAAGTTTTGCGGTGTCTCTAATACAGACAGAAAAATAATCCTCCCTGAGAACTCAAGCAACAGTCAGCGCAGTCAGCTGTGTGTGTGTGTGTGTGTATATATATATATATATATATATATATATATATATATATATATATATATATATATATATATATATATATATATATATATATATATATATATATGTCGTGCCGATTAGGTAAAACTTGCGATTTTGGCTTAAATAGCAACGCTCACCTTGCCATATAAGACAAGTGAATATTTGTGTATGCAATAATTTCGCCAAAATCATTCTGAACATAACGAAAAAAAAATATTTCATTGTGTTTGTTTATTATTAAATTAATGTTAACGTATCTAAAATATATTTAGTTGGGTTAGGCTAAATTAAATTGCGCTTGTTGTAATAAGGTTAGGTAGGTTTTCAAAGTTTCTCTTGGTACAAAATTATAAATTTTTACATTACCATAAATGAAAAAAATATATATTTAAACGTATAAGAGAAAATTTTAGAAAGGACTTAATTTTTGATGAGTTCTTGCTAATTGACCAGTTTTACCTAATCGGCACGACATATATATATATATATATATATATATCCTTGGAAGAATGGCAAGCTCTTAGCATGGGAATATACCTGTGTGTCGACACTGGCTGACACCTACATCCATCACAGTGTCGGGCGACAGGGAGGAGCTGCTGATCACAGAGAGGAGTACAAGATCGGCAAGTACAGAGACATAAGCCAACAGTATCAATTTGTCCCAGTGGGATCAGAGACCTTGGGAGCGTGGGGAAAAAATGCAACACGTTTCCTTAAAGAACTGGGTTCCAGACTCATCGACACCACCAGGGACCCAAGGGCAGCCACGTTCATGTTCCAGCGTCTCAGCGTGGCCATCCAGAGGGGAAACGCATGCTGCATACTTGGCTCGCGTCCGGCTTCGGAGGAGCTGGAGGAGATTCATAATCTTTGATATATTGTACCATTTTATTCATGTTCATGTTTTCCATTGATGTATTCTGTCTGTTAATAAAGCATTCCATGATCATATATATATATATATATATATATATATATATATATATATATATATATATATATATATATATATATGTCGTGCCGATTAGGTAAAACTGATCAATTAGCAAGAACTTATTTAAAATTAAGTCCTTTCTAAAATTTTCTCTTATACGTTTAAAGATAAATAAAAAAAATATATGTTAATGTAAAAATTTATAATTTTGTACCAAGAGAAACTTTGAAAACCTACCTAACCTTATTACAACAAGCGCAATTTAATTTAGCATAACCCAACTAAATATATTTTATATACGTTAACATTAATTTAATAATAAACAAACACAATGAAATATATTTTTTTCGTTATGTTCAGAATGATTTTGGCGAAATTATTGCATACACAAATTTTCACTTGTCTTATATGGCAAGGTAAGCGTTGCTATTTAAGCCAAAATCGCAAGTTTTACCTAATCGGCACGACATTATATATATATATATATATATATATATATAAGTTTTTTGGCCACTCTTGTGGGAATCGGCCGATGTTAATAAAAAAAATATATATATATATTTTTTTTATTTTTTATTAACACATCAGCCGATTCCCACCAAGGCAGGGTGGCCCGAAAAGAAAAACTTTCATCATCATTCACTCCATCACTGTCTTGCCAGAAGGGTGCTTTACACTACAGTTATAAAACTGCAACATTAACACCCCTCCTTCAGAGTGCCGGCACTGTACTTCCCATCTCCAGAACTCAAGTCCGGCCTGCCGGTTTCCTGAATCCCTTCATAAATGTTACTTTGCTCACACTCCAACAGCACGTCAAGTATTAAAACCATATGCCTCCATTCACTCCTATCAAATACGCTCACACATGCTTGCTGGAAGTCCAAGCCCTCGCACACAAAACTTCCTTTACCCCTCCCTCCAACCTTTCCTAGGCCGACCCCTACCCCGCCTTCCCTCCACTACAGATTTATACACTCTCGAAGTCACTCTGTCTCGTTCCATTCTCTCTACATGTCCAAACCACCTCAACAACCCCTCCTCAGCTCTCTGAACAATCGTTTTGGTAATCCCGCACCTCCTCCTAATTTCCAAACTCCGAATTCTCTGCATTATATTCACACCACACATTGACCTCAGACATGACATCTCCACTGCCTCCAGCCTTCTCCTCGTTGCAACATTCATCACCCATGCTTCACACCCATATAAGAGCGTTGGTATAACTATACTCTCATACATTCCCTCTTACTTCCATGGACAAGGTTCTTTGTCTCCACAGACTCCGAAGTGCTCCACTCACCCTTTTCCCTCATCAATTCTATGATTCACCTCATCCTTCATAGACCCATCCGCCGACATGTCCACTCCCAAATATCTGAATACATTCACCTTCTCCATACTCTCTCCCTCCAATCTGATATCCAATCTTTCGTCACCTATTCTTTTTGTTATCCTCATCACCTTACTCTTTCCTATATTCACTTTCAATTTTCTTCTTTACACACCCTACCAAATTCATCCACCAACCTCTGCAGCTTCTCTTCAGAATCTCCCAAAAGCACAGTGTCATCAGCAAAAAGCAACTGTGACAACTCCCACTTTGTATTTGCTTCTTTATCTTTTAGCCCAACACCTCTTGCCAAGACCCTCGCATTCACTTCTCTTACAACCCCATCTATAAATATATTGAACAACCACGGTGACATCACACATCCTTGTCTAAGGCCCACTTTTACTGGGAAATAGTCCCCTTCCCTCCTACACACTCTAACCTGAGCCTCACTATCCTCATAAAAACTCTTCACTGCTTTCAGTAACCTTCCTCCTATTCCATACACCTGCAACATCTGCCACATTGCCCCCTATCTACCCTATCATACGCCTTTTCCAAATCCATAAATGCCACAAAACATCTTTACCCTTATCCAAATACTGTTCACCTATATGTTTCACTGTAAACACTTGGTCTACACACCCCTACCTTTCCTAAAGCCCCTTGTTCATCTGCTATCCTGCTTTCTGTTTTACTCTTAATTCTTTCAATAATAACTCTACCATACACTTTACCAGGTACACTCAACAGACTTATTCCCCTATAATTTTTGCACTCTCTTTTGTCCCCTTTGCCTTTATACAAAGGAACAATACACGCTCTCTGCCAATCCCTAGGTACCTTACCCTCTTCCATACATTTATTAAATAATAGCACCAACCACTCCAAAATTATATCCCCACCTGCTTTTAACATTTCTATCTTTATCCCATCAATCCCAGCTGCCTTACCCCTTTCATTCTACCCACTGCCTCACGAACTTCCCTACACCCACAACTGGCTCTTCCACACTCCTACAAGATGTTATTCCTCCTTGCCCTACACACGAAATCACAGCTTCCCTGTCTTCATCAACATTTAACAAATCCTCAAAATATTCTCTCCATCTTCCCGATACCTCTAACTCTCCATTTAATAACTCTCCTCTCCTATTTTTAACTGTCAAATCCATTTGTTCTCTAGGCTTCCTCAACTTATTAATCTCATTCCAAAACTTTTCTTATTTTCAACAAAATTTGCTGATAACATCTCACCCACTCTCTCATCTGCTCTCTTTTTACATTGCTTCACCACTCTTTTAACCTCTCTTTTTCTCTCCATATACTCTTCCCTCCTTGCATCACTTCTACTTTGTAAAAACCTCTCATATGCTAACTTTTTCTCCCTTACTACTCTCTTTACATCATCATTCCACCAATCGTTCCTCTTCCCTCCTGCACCCACTCGCCTGTAACCACAAACTTCTGCTGAACACTCTAACACTACATTTTTAAATCTACCCCATACATTTTCGACCCCATTGCCTACACTCTCACTAGCCCATCTATCCTCCAATAGTTGTTTATATCTTACCCTAACTGCCTCCTCTTTTAGTTTATAAACCTTCACCTCTCTTTTACTTACTGATTCTATTTTCCTTGTATCCCATCTACCTTTTACTCCCACTGTAGCTATAACTAAAAAGTGATCTGATATATCTGTAGCCCCTCTATAAACATGTACATCCTGAAGTCTACTCAACAGTCTTTTATCTACCAATACATAGTCCAACAAACTACTGTCATTACGCCCTACATCATATCTTGTATACTTATTTATCCTCTTTTCTTAAAATATGTATTACCTATAACTAAACCCCTTTCTATACAAAGTTCAATCAAAGGGCTCCCATTATCATTTACACCTGGCACCCCAAACTTACCTACTACACCCTCTCTGCATGTTTCTCCCACTTTAGCATTTAGGTCCCCTACCACAATTACTCTCTCATTTGGTTCAAAAGTTCCTATACATTCGCTTAACATCTCCCAAAATCTCTCTCTCCTCTACACTCCTCTCTTCTCCAGGTGCATACACGCTATTATGACCCACTTTTCGCATCCGACCCTTATTTTAATCCACATAATCCTTGAATTTACACATTTATATTCCCTCTTTCCTTCCATAACTGATCCTTCAACATTATTGCTACCCCTTCCTTAGCTCTAACTCTCTCAGATACTCCTGACTTAATCCCATTTATTTCTCCCCACTGAAACTCGCCTACCCCTTCAGCTTTGTTTCGCTTAGGCCAGGACATCCAACTTCTTTTCATTCATAACATCGGCAATCATCTCTTTCTTATCATCCGCACTACATCCACGCACATTCAGACACCCCAATTTTATAAAGTTTTTCTTCTTCTCGTTTTTAGTAGATTTGTACAGGAGAAGGGGTTACTAGCCCATTGCTCCCGGCATCTTAGTCGCCTCATACGACACGCATGGCTTACGGAGGAAAGATTCTTTTCCACTTCCCCATGGACAATAGAGAAAATAAAAAGAACAAGAGCTATTAAGAAAAAGAAGAAAAACCTAGATGTGTGTATGTATATATATGCATGTGTATGCCAGTGTAGTGTGACCTAAAGTGTAAGTAGAAGTAGCTAGATATACCTGTTATCCAGCGTGTTTATGAGACAGAAAAAAGACACCAGCAATCCTACCATCATGTAAAACAGTTTCAGGTTTCTGTTTCACAGTCACCTGGCATGACGGTAGTACCTCCCTGGGTGGTTGCTGTCTACCAACCTACTACCTATTATATATATATATATATATATATATGTCGTGCCGATTAGGTAAAACTTGCTATTTTGGCTTAAATAGCAACGCTCACCTTGCCATATAAGACAAGTGAAAATTTGTGTTTGCAATAATTTCGCCAAAATCATTCTGAACATAACGAAAAAAAAATATTTAATTGTGTTTGTTTATTATTAAATTAATGTTAACGTATCTAAAATATATTTAGTTGGGTTAGGCTAAATTAAATTGCGCTTGTTGTAATAAGGTTAGGTAGGTTTTCAAAGTTTCTCTTGGTACAAAATTATAAATTCTTACATTAACATAAATGAAAAAAATATATCTTTAAACGTATAAGAGAAAATTTTAGAAAGGTCTTAATTTTAGATGAGTTCTTGCTAATTGACCAGTTTTACCTAATCGGCACGACATATATATATATATATATATATATATATATATATATATATATATATATATATATATATATATATATATATGTGTGTGTGTGTGTGTGTGTGTGTGTACTCACCTAATTGTACTCACCTAATTGTGGTTGCAGGGGTCGAGACTCAGCTCCTGGCCCCGCCTCTTCGCTGTCCGCTACTGGGTCTCTGCTCTCCCTGCTCCATGAGCTCTATCATACCTCATCTTAAAACTATGTATGGTTCCTGCCTCCACTATATCTTTCTCTAGACTATTCCACTTCCTGACTACTCTGTGGCTGAAGAAATGCTTCCTAACATCCCTTTGACTCATCTGAGTCTTCAGCTTCCAGTTGTGTCCCCTTGTTTCTGTGTTCCCTCTCTGGAACATCCTGTCCTGTCCTGTGTGTGTGTGTGTGTGTGTGTGTATATATATACACACACACACACATATATATACATATATCGTGCCGAATATGTAAAACTTGCAATTTCGGCTTAAGTAGCAACGCTTTTCTTGCTGAATAAGGCAAGCGAAAATTTGTTTTATGCAATAATTTCGCAAAAATCATTCTGAAATTAACGAAAAAACTATATTTCATTGTGTTTGTTTATTATTAAATTATTGTAAACGTATCTAAAATATATTTAGTTGGATTAGGCTAGATTAAATTGCGCTTGATATAATAAGGTTAGGTAGGTTTTCTAAGTTCCTTTTGGTACAAAATTATTAATTTTGATATTAACATAAATGAAAAAAATATATCTTTAAACGTAAAAGAGAAATTTTTAGAAAGTACTTAATTTTAAGTGAGTTCTTGCTAATTGGCCAGTTTTACCTAATCGGCACGACATATATATATACATATATACATATATATATATATATATATACATATATACATATATACATATATACATACATATATACATACATACATATATACATACATACATACATATATACATACATACATATATACATACATACATATATACATACATACATATATACATACATACATATATACATACATACATACATATATATATATATATATTATTTTTTTTTTTTTTTTTTCAACAAGTCGGCCGTCTCCCACCGAGGCAGGGTGACCCAAAAAGAAAGAAAATCCCCAAAAAGAAAATACTTTCATCATCATTCAACACTTTCACCACACTCATACATAATCACTGTCTTTGCAGAGGAGCTCAGATACGACAGCTGAGAAAAGTCCCTCCCAGCTGTCACTATCTCAGACCCCTCCTTTAAAGTGCAGGCATTGTACTTCCCATTTCCAGGACTCAAGTCCAACTAAATCAATTAACTGGTTTCCCTGAATCCCTTCACAAAATGTTACCCTGCTCACACTCCAACAGATCGTCATGTCCCAAAACCATTCGTCTCCATTCACTCCTATCTAACACGCTCACACATGCTTGCTGGAAGTCCAAGCCCCTCGCCCACAAAACCTCCTTTACCCCTTCCCTCCAACCTTTTCTAGGACGACCCCTACCCCGCCTTCCTTCCCCTACAGATTTATACGCTCTCCAAGTCATTCTACTTTGATCCATTCTCTCTAAATGACCAAACCACCTCAACAACCCTCTTCAGCCCTCTGACAAATACTTTTAGTAACTCCACACCTTCTCCTAATTTCCACATTCCGAATTTTCTGCATATTTACACCACACATTGCCCTTAGACAGGACATCTCCACTGCCTCCAGCCTCCTCCTCGCTGCAGCATTTGCAACCCATGCTTCACACCCATATAAGAGTGTTGGTACCACTATACTTTCGTACATTCCCTTCTTTGCCTCCATGGATAACGTTTTTTGTCTCCACAGATACCTCAATGCACCACTCACCTTTTTTCCTTCATCAATTCTATGGTTAACCTCATCCTTCATAAACCCATCCGCTGACACGTCAACTCCCAAATATCTGAAAACATTTACTTCTTCCATAATCCTCTCTCCAATGTGATATCCAATTTTTCTTTATTTAAATCGTTTGATACCCTCATCACCTTACTCTTATCTATGTTCACTTTTAACTTTCTACCTTTACACACTCTCCCAAACTCGTCCACTAACCTTTGCAACTTTTCTTTAGAATCTCCCATAAGCACAGTATCATCAGCAAAAAGTAACTGTGTCAACTCCCATTTTGCATTTAATTCTCCATAATTTAATCCCACCCCTCTCCCCAACACCCTAGCATTTACTTCTTTTACAACCGCATCTATAAATATATTAAACAACCATGGTGACATTACACATCCCTGTCTAAGACCTACTTTTACCGGGAAGTAATCTCCCTCTCTCCTACACACCCTAACCTGAGCCTCACTATCCTCATAAAAACTCTTTACAGCCTTCAGTAACTTACTACCTATTCCATACACTTGCAACATTTGCCACATTGCTCCCCTATCCACTCTATCATATGCCTTTTCTAAATCCATAAATGCAATAAAAACTTCTCTACCTTTATCTAAATACTGTTCACATATATGCTTCACTGTAAACACTTGATCTACACATCCCCTACCCACTCTAAAGCCTCCTTGCTCATCTGCAATCCTACTCTGTCTTACCTCTAATTCTTTCAATAATAACCCTACCATACACTTTACCTGGTATACTCAGTAAACTTATTCCCCTATAATTTTTACACTCTCTTTTATCCCCCTTCCCTTTATATAAAGGAACTATACATGCTCTCTGCCAATCCCTAGGTACATATATATAGGTATATATATATATATATATATATATATATATATATATATATATATATATATATATATAGATGCAACATCTGGCTTTATCAATACAAATTCAAGGAGATAGTTGATAAAGCCACTGAAGGGCGAAACGTCTACAATAAAATACCCAGATGTTGCATATGTATAATACTTCATCTTGTCGGTATTGTATACATGTACAATAGTGTTCTTGTTGTCATGACGCATTGTTGCGTCTGTCTTGCGCCATGACGCACTGGTAGAAACATATGCAATTACATGGAATCACCGTGCCAACAGATGAGTGGCCCTTTCTATGCCAACAGGTGGATGCCTCTTGCCATGCCAAGATCAAGTCCTCACTTCGGAGGGCGTGTAGATGGGCGTGTGGGCATGTACACACACCTTGTGGACATGGCCGGGAGGATCGTATTAGGCGAGGCACACCGGAAGTCAACATGGTCTTCAGCTGACCTTGTAGGGACCAGGGAGACAGAACCGTCACGCCAGCCCCATGACATGTACACTTGTGCACCGTCATACATTGTGTGTGTGTGTATATATATATATATATATATATATATATATATATATATATATATATATATATATATATATATATATTTAGTACGGAGCTCTTTATCAGTATTATATTGACTTGCAACTATGTAGGAGGATGGAGGATCGAGCCTCCGCCATTTCATGCGTTAAATTTTCACGCGGATTTAGCGATTAACATAAACAAAATAAATGTAAAATCTGCCTATGCTAATGTTTTGTTGTGGCCTCCCTGCAGGCATGGGTACATGGTGGCCAGACCTCCATGGCCCCCTACTGCTCGGTTTGGAGACTCACCTGCTGGATACCAGACCTTCAACCGTCTAAATTATAGGCTGCTCACATAGATAGACTAGTGATCAATTTTAGACTTCCGTATACAAGACTGATGCGACGACCGATCTGCTGGAAGATAGTGGGTGCCCAAGATTCAGGAGCATGGAGAGAATGTCCTCCTGTGGTGTGGTGGTTGGACCGCGGCCCTCTGTCTTCAGGACAGAACTGGGAGGTGACGGTAACTCTGACTCTACCCCCAACGGCGGACACATAACCAGACTGTATGGAGGTAATGAGTTCCCGAAAGTCGTCCTTCATGCGTCTCCAGCTTACTGAGATAGGAACAAAAAGGTCGAGGAAGAATATGAGGACGAGAATGAGAGGAGGCTCGCGTCTTTCGTATTTTGAATTTCTAGTTGTTTATTTTGGGTTCATTTGTTTATTTTGGGTTCATTCCACCGACCCCTCGAATGCAGTTTGCCATCTAATTCCTGATTTCCACCAAACACTGTTCTATCAGTTATGTATGAAATTACATTAGTTTTAATTTCGATCTTAACTTTGTCTAAAACAGGCATCGTGTACCTGGAGGGTGTCTACCAAGACGGTGTTCCGGGAGTCAGCGCCCCCGGGGCCCAGGCCTTGGCTAGGCCTCCTGGTGGATCAAGGCTTGATCAACAAGCTGTTATTGCTGGCCGCACCGTAATGGTATGGGTCACTGTACCTCACGGCGTAGATCGCTTTTTTTTTTTTTTAACAAATCTTTCACTAAAGCCTCTGCGGTGACCACTGGTCCCCTGGGGCACATCTTTAGCTCTTTGTGGCCTAAATGGTGATGGCTCGCGCCGCAAACCTCTTCTAAACACCGCCATTATCGCCAGCTCACGTTCCTCAGATCAACAACTCGATATCATTGTGGTGGAAATCCTCTCCTCAACGATAATGTCTTGACCCCCACGCGACCTTCTCTATCTCCTCCCTGTGACCCCTTTTTATTACCTCTCACAACTGGCCTGTCCCAGACCCCCCTTTTACCATAGGCCTATACCGCTTTCTCTACCATCGGCCTGTATTACTCCCCTCATAACTGTAATGTATCAGACCCCTTTTACTATGAACCCATACTGCCCTCTCTCAACGTGTCATACACTGCCTACTTACCATAAGCCTGTACCGCCCTCTCACAACCTGTCATACACCGCCAACTTTACCATAAGCCTGTACCGCCCTCTCACAACCTGTCATACACTGCTCCCTCTCACCGTCCTACCAGCCAGAGCTTGCACTGCCCTCTCAAAATCTGTTCATAGCAGCACTATAACCGCTTCTTTGCCAAAGTTATAACAGTACGGTTCTATACCAACACTAACGCAACCGGCTTGTATAGAAATGCTACAGCAAGCACAATATTGCCATAGCTAATTCCCTTTCATCTAACCTAATTTATTCTTATACTTTATCTACAAAAATCTTAATAGTTTTTGGAAGAGGGAAAAGTGGAAAGTACCTAAAGAATTTTTTTTATCTATCGACCATTTGGAGCAACATTTATCTCTCAAATGGAGTTCTATAATTGAGAGTAAATCACTCATCGTAAATCTATTTTGTTCCAATAATATCTCTGAATTTCGAACGCCATTATCTTTTGACACGGTGAGTAAACTCGGGCAAATGTTTCCGTGAAAGTCAACACAGGTCACACTAAACACAGGTCGCACACCACAGGTCACACGCTAATACTACTCGTTTCCATTGACTGGGAAGATCCCGCTAAGGATAACAGTCTTGAAATCGGTCTTGTTTATGAAGTGACCAGCGGGAAGTGACGGGGTGGGCGAGTCCTGGGACAAAGGAGGGAGAGAAGATAGAAAGGAGGGAGTGTAGGTTGAAGGGAGGGCTAATGGGAGGGAGTGTAGGAAGGTAGGTGTGTGTGTGTGTGTACTCACCTAATTGTGGTTGCAGGGGTCGATTCATAGTTCCTGGCTCCGCCTCTTCACTGATTGCTACTGGGTCCTCTCTCCCTGCTCCATGAGCTTTATCAAACCTCGTCTTAAAACTATGTATGGTTCCTGCCTCCATTACGTCACTTTCTAGGCTATTCCACTTCCTGACAACTCTATGACTGAAGAAATACTTCCTAACATCCCTTTGACTCAAAGAGTCTTCAACTTCCAATTGTGACCCCTTGTTTCTGCGTCCCATCTCTGGAACATTGTGTGTGTGTGAGGTACCTAATACTACCAAACACCTTCCACACACTGTATATCCAAGTACGCTGCCTTCCTGTCCTCCCTGTTTTCACTATAAAATGATCCGCTAACTACAGCATTTTCCCCAATAAAGACAATATTTCGGCACAAATAGCTAACACGCCTTTCACGATACGCACTAATTCAGGGGCCGCAACAAATTTCAGATATCCCTAAGTACAAAAAATTACCGTTATACTGTGTATAATGTAATATTGTAGAAAGTGCGTTGCCTTACCACACCCTTTATATTATCTTTCCTCTAAGTTGCTACACTAACCTGCCACATATACGAGTAATCTAAGCTAACATTGGCCATCAATGCTTCTACGCCTGTAGTTTCCTCTCACCATAAACAAGTTTCCTAAGACCCAAAAGCAGTATAAAGCACTTTATAATAAAGACGTATTGTTAAGGCAGCTTTATAAAGTTAATGGTTAATGTGATAAGGCTCCTGTAGGCACCGTAACTTCCTTGCTGTGAGGTGTTCTATCCTACACTACTGTTGTTTAACACTTCTATTTTATAGATGTTTTGGCGCTGACGCCAGTCTCCACTATACCCACCCTGTCTCCACTAGACCCAGCCTGTCTCCACTAGACCCAGCCTGTCTCCACCAGACCCAGCCTGTCTCCACCAGACCCACCCTGTCTCCACCAGACCCACCCTGTCTCCACCAGACCCACCCTGTCTCCACCAGACCCACCCTGTCTCCACCAGACCCACCCTGCCTCCACCAGACCCACCCTGTCTCCACCAGACCCACCCTGTCTCCACCAGACCCACCTTTTTTGAGCTACGCCCTCTCCAGGTCAATTCAAGTCAGTAATTACAGCGGTGACCCCTAACAGAGTGAAGATCACCATCGGGATAACGCTATTTTCCAACGATAATAATGCTCTGTTTTGAATACGACCTTACACGGATGGGGAGGACTATTAAAGGTCAAGGTAAATATGAGAATCAGGGGTGTTGTTGAGGTGAAATGGGGAAGAGCGATGGGGAAGGGAGAGGACTGGAGAGGTGAGATACGGAAGGGAAGGGAGGGGGTAGAAGGTGAAGCGAGGAAGGGAGGGGGTTGTGTAGCGAAGATGGGGGAAAGGAACGAGGGTGTCAGCGTGGAAATGAGAGGGAGAATGCCACAGTGACAAGAGGGTGAAGAGCTCTGTGGGGGAGCAAGTGGTAAGTGGCTCAAAACTTGCTGAGAGAGAGAGAGAGAGAGAGAGAGAGAGAGAGAGAGAGAGAGAGAGAGAGAGAGAGAGAGCTGGCTCCTATTTCTTTGGCTCATGTAAAAGATTCACAATATATTGATCTCCCTGGCTGTTACTGCCGTCCAGCACACCTTCACGCAGTGTGTATAGCCATCATCTACGCCATGAGATGCAGTACGTCACAAAAACTCACTCAACACATTAGTAAAAACATTCTGCAATCTTCATGAACTAAAAACAAATGAACCCAATGCAACGTTTATTTATTTTATTAAGGCTACGACGAACCGCTCGTCCGGAGCGTGTCCTAAACTGATTGTTAATATACATATACCATTCATGAAGCAGTGTGTAGTATTCTAAACTTCTGAACATACTTTTATAGTTTGCTTGTACAAAGTGGAGAAACAACTTAGATGGAAAACTGGTGTGAGAGATCTGTTGATAAATTGGACACATGTGCAACACTTGGGTATCATTATTGTGGAAACGTTTCGCCACACAGTGGCTTCATCAGTCCAGTACAACGAAGAATGGTGAAGATCAGAAGGAGTTTGAGGTAATCAGTCCCTCAGCCTGGAGTCGATGTAATCAGTCCATCAATCTTGATAAGAACACAGCATATGCGCGAAGGGGCTTATACACTGCAGACAGGCGAGGTGAAGCAGTCGTAGGTGGTGTCACTTTGGACAAATCCACAGGTGGAAGTGTCATGCCTATAGGTTAGGCAAAGTGTTGCACATGTGTCTAATTTATCAACTTGTCGGTTCTATGAACCATTTATCTACAGGGATCTGTATATTTCGAGCGCCTGAAGAGGGCCTACGAAATCGAAATACACAGATATCTCATACTTGTGTTTTGTACCTGTGTCTAACTGGTTTCTCACTTAGCATAATTATAGTAGTTTGGAAGTCAGGGTTTATAATGTCTTGACGAGGAAGAACCTGCTTAGCAGTCTCACTGCTCGTGGTCTGCTTTATCCATACCAGAGGTAATGTACATTACTTCAAAGTAATTAGTTATTGCTTTGAAGGTACTGTGGATTACTCCACAGTAACTTCAAAGCTTAGTGTGTCGACTCTAGGATGAGGGACTGATTACCTCAAACTCCTCTTCATTTTTCACTTTTCTCTGTATTGGACTGAAGAAGCCACTGCGCAGCGAAACGTTTCCAGAATAAAGGTACGCAAATGTTGCACATGTGTCTCATTGATCACTTTATTCACAGCCTGCTGCAGTGTTCCTGTTCTTCTGATGTGGGGTGTACCTGTTTTTCTAGTGCACCTGTGGTCTGGTGTACCTGTGGTCTGGTGCACCTGTGGTCTGGTGCACCTGTACCTCACCTGTGGGGTGGTAGGGAGGCAGGAGTGAGAGAGAGAGAGGAACATTCCTCACTTATCAGTTGTCAATATTTACTCTCCATCATGGCCACCTTTGATGATGCCGCCCCACCTGCCAACCGAATGACCAAACACACAGCGACATCCGCACCCCAACATGTCGTACGGGGCAGCTATCACTTGGACATCCAGACAGACGCAGCAACAACTTAGAACAGTCCTCTCGCTAGAATAATATCACACTTTCTTTTTCATTGTGTGTGTGTGTGTGTGTGTGTGTGTGTTTATACTCGTTCATTACGAGTTTTCAACACATTAACAGGTGATTTCAAAGGGACAGGAGTCTGGGGGGTCGCCATAAACACTCGTCGCTTTCTAAACTATTTATATAACAAAAACCCGTGACTGGGTCGTAGTTGTGGTCATCACAAACATCACAAACCTCAGTGAATGGGTCGACGAGTGACTCCAGAACCTTGAAATCTGTCGACTAGCAACACCAGAGCACAAGGAAGGGATCGTTTAGTGACACCAGAGCACAAGGAAGGGATCATTTAGTGACACCAGAGCACGAGGAAGGGATCGTTTAGTGACACCAGAGCACAAGGAAGGGATCATTTAGTGACACCAGAGCACGAGGAAGGGGTCGTTTAGTGACACCAGAGCACGAGGAAGGGATCGTTTAGTGACACCAGAGCACAAGGAAGGGATCATTTAGTGACACCAGAGCACGAGGAAGGGGTCGTTTAGTGACACCAGAGCACGAGGAAGGGGTCGTTTAGTGACACCAGAGCACGAGGAAGGGGTCGTTTAGTGACACCAGAGCACGAGGAAGGGTCGTTTAGTGACACCAGAGCACGAGGAAGGGGTCGTTTAGTGACACCAGAGCACGAGGAAGGGTCGTTTAGTGACACCAGAGCACGAAGAAGGGGTCGTTTAGTGACACCAGAGCACGAGGAAGGGGTCGTTTAGTGATACCAGAGCACGAGGAAGGGGTCGTTTAGTGACACCAGAGCACGAGGAAGGGGTCGTTTAGTGACACCAGAGCACGAGGAAGGGGTCGTTTAGTGACACCAGAGCACGAGGAAGGGGTCGTTTAGTGACACCAGAGCACAAGGAAGGGGTCGTTTAGTGACACCAGAGCACAAGGAAGGGATCGTTTAGTGACACCAGAGCACAAGGAAGGGATCATTTAGTGACACCAGAGCACGAGGAAGGGGTCGTTTAGTGACACCAGAGCACGAGGAAGGGGTCGTTTAGTAACACCAGAGCACGAGGAAGGGGTCGTTTAGTGACACCAGAGCACGAGGAAGGGGTCGTTTAGTGACACCAGAGCACGAGGAAGGGGTCGTTTAGTGACACGCACGAGGAAGGGGTCGTTTAGTGACACCAGAGCACGAGGAAGGGTCGTTTAGTGACACCAGAGCACGAGGAAGGGGTCGTTTAGTGACACCAGAGCACGAGGAAGTTGTCGTTTAGTGACACCAGAACACAAGGAAGGGGTCATTTAGCGACACCAGAGAACGATGAAGGAGTCAGCTTGTGATTCGTTGATGAACCAACCTCATATACAAACCAGCAGGAAGCAGTGTGCAGCTAAACACAGGTCCAGCCTTCTTGGCACTATCAGTTCTGCACACCTCAAGCACTTTGGGGATTCGTTGAGTCGCCTTTCCACCATCAACATAATGAAACAACACAACAAATCCTTTAACATTACTTCCCTCTTTACTAATGGTCCCACCAACTCTACCACTGATATTCTGTGAAATTAAGACATGTGCAACATCTGGGTATCTTTATATCGCCATCCAGTGGCTTTATCAATACAAAATTCTAGGACATAATATGAAGAGTAGAACTATATACAAAATATGAGGTAATCAGTCCCTCGGACTTGGAGTTGGTGTGTTCACCACCATAGGTCTGGAGAATATGAAGATCAGGCAATGAGGCTTCTCCTTAAATAGGCGACAGCTAAAGGGAGGGGTAGGAGACGAAGGCATTGTCACTGGTAGGCGGAGTTCCTCAGTGGAAGTAGGTCATACCCAAACAGATGGGTTAGTAGTAGTAGTAGTAGTCGTATCCTTGAAGAAGGTTATGTGCAGGTCCTCAGAATCAAGACTCCATGATGTTGCAGTGTCTGACAAGTTGTACAAGAATGGTATACAATACCGACAATGTGAAATTAAGACATGTGCAACATCTGGGTATCTTTATAGTATAGTAAAGCCACTGGATGGCGAAACGTTTACTATAAAGATACCCAGATGTTGCACATGTGTCTTAATTTCACATTGTCGGTATTGTATACCATTCTTGTACTACACTGATATTCTCCACGGAAAGCTCACTGATGAACGCAATCGTTCTTTGCCCCGCCTGAGTGTACAGCCTTGGTCAACCTGTGGTTGCAAATCGTATGGTGATACCAATAGTGTATAAAAGACAACTTGTGGAGAGTTCAGGGCACTTAATAAAGGAACTTTTCACCACGGTAACTATTGCAACCAAACTAACCTAAGCTAATCTATCCCAACCTATGCCAATGTATACCCAGGAGACATTACTCGGGTGTGGATAGTATTGGAACTGTTTACTGGGCCGGCGAGCGAGGCAGCCTGATTGGCCTGACCTATAATTTACCTGATACGTTCTACCTCCCATAAAGTTAATTTTGTTGCTAATATTTTTCCTGCCTCCTTCAAAAAAAAAAAAAAAAAAAAAAGCAGAAAATATAACTATTTTTGCGGGCTATGAATAGAATGCCTGTGCTGTAGAAATGAAAATAAAGGATTAATTTGAATCTCTAAACTCAATAATAGCCAGATGAATCAGTACCGTCTTATGAACGTAAAGAAACACGATATACCAAGAGAACGCCCTCGTAGGGGAGAGAGAGAACCGCATTCATTCCCCTCCATGGAGTCCATTGGGAACATTTGACACTCTGCGCCCGCACAATGACCGCCAATTTGGTAACGACAATCGATTTTCATGGTAAACAAGCTTGGCGAGGTGTGTCGTGATGCAGGGGAATTGTTCCCACCTTCTCCCCTCTCCCCACCCATATACTGCTTCACTGTTTAGTCACCTAAACTGACGGAGGATCGAGCCTCCTCCACTCTTTGAATGATCCACAGGAGTTTTACGATGCATGTAAATAACAATAAAAAAAAAAAAAAATTAACAATAATAACTAATAATAACTAATAATAACTAATAATAAAATAATAATAAAATAATAATAATAATAATAATAATAATAATAATAATAATAATAATAATAATAATAATAATAATAATAATAATAATAATAATAAGGAATTATCACGGGGATATTTTTTAATTAGAATGGTATGAATTCTAGTATTTGTTCATAGTTGGAACATACTAAGGTCAGGTGACCCAGAGTAAGGTCAGGTGACCCAGAGTAAGGTCAGGTGACCCAGAGTAAGGTCAGGTGACCCAGAGTAAGGTCAGGTGACCCAGAGTAAGGTCAGGTGACCCAGAGTAAGGTCAGGTGATCCAGAGTAAGGTCAGGTCCAGCAGGGTCAAGGAGGGGAAGGTCAAGTAAATGACGGAGGTACAGTCAGACCCAGCAGGTAATGAACGCAGAGACAAGTGAATGACGGAGCGCCTCCGGAGTCTTCAGCCTTACTGCTGTGTAGACGAGGGGGGGGGGAGCCTGAGGTCTCAGCTTGACTGCTGTGTGAACAGGGGGGAGCCTGGGATCTCGGCTTCCCTGCTGTGTAGACAGGGGAGGAGTCTGGGGTCTCAGCTTCACTGCTGTGGATGGCGGGAGCCTGGGGTCTCAGCTTCACTGCTGTGTGGACAGGGGATGCCTGGGGTCTCAGCATCAATGCTGTGTAGGCAGGGAGAGCTTGGGGTCTCGGCATCCACCACTGCTAGAAATAAATGGTATAAAATACCGACACAATGGAAAAATAAACACAAGCATTATAATGTGATCCTTTATTGACAACGTTTCGCCCACGCAGTGGGCTTTATCGAGTCACAGATCTGTCTGACTCGATAAAGCCCACTGCGTGGGCGAAACGTTGTCAATAAAGGATCACATTATAATGTTTATGTGTTTATTTTTCCATCCATCACTGCTGTATAGTCAGTTACATTCAAGTGATCACAAACTATCGGCCTTTTTGTTTTTACGATAAAGTTTACTGTTTCAAAGACAGGCTTTAACCCGACTCGCATTACATCAAAGACACAGAGTAAGTCTCTATTAACCACGAAGTTTCGCCCGGCAAGAGCTTTATATAGAGTTCTCACTAAGCGAAACTTTTTTTTTTTTTTTAATGAAGACTGATTGTGACTTACTGACTTATTCATTGTCTCACTCTTTCTCTTCCGTCTATGACTTTTTAATGTTTGCTGTTCTCCTTCATACTATCAGTGATAAGAATGAGGTAAAACAATGTAACAATGCCTCTTAAACGCGTTTTTATCATTTATTTTCACGTTAGTTTGGAAAATAACCCACCCGCTAAAAAATTATATCTTTTGTACGCGTGTGTATAGGCATACATGTCCCATACCAAGAAGAGCTGGGGTAAGCGTGGATTACTACCTACGCACCTAAGAAAATCACCTGACTTGAAAATGATGGGCTCAGAATACAAGCCACTCGGGTGGCCAGCAGGGAGGCGCAGGACGGTCACTGGTGTACACAAAAGGTCGTTCCCGACTCCTGACGGCGCTGACAATGAACCTCCTGACTCTCCTACCTTCTTCCCTCCAATGGAGCAAGATCCAGACACACACACTGGGGGAAACCGCTAGTAAGTAGAGAGAAATAGGAAACATGATACTAGGGAAAGTATATTGGGATTGTGCAATGAATGCTAAGAGGTTGTGTGTTCTGTATTGATAATTCAGCAGGAAGGAGGTACAACTGACGGCAAACCTCTGACACCTGCTGAAGCTTCACACACACCCAACGGCAAACTTTCACCCCTGCTGACTCTTCATACACCTGCGAACAAGAGGACCACACCTGCTAGCTCGACACAAACCTAACAGCAAGGGTTTTGTCGTTTCTTCCTACAACGTATCATTTACGAGGCACAAATGAGTGTCAAGGTCCCTTGTATTATGTTCAATATCGTGGGGGCAGGGCCAGGAGTTAAATCTCAACCCCCCAAAGACAACTAATGGAGCGTGCACACACACACACACATTACGTATTTCCTCCGTTATACCCATGTGAGTCGTGCTGGTGGTAGGTAGCTACGCGGTCAATACTGGTTGCCCAAGGAACATGTGTCCCATGCCATGATGGGTAGCAATCACTGCTATCTCAGGTGATCTGGGCGAGAGAAAGAGGGAGAGTGAGTGAATTCTGATCTTCACTTATACTGAACAAGAAATAAGCTGCACTGAGATTCATCCTTCAAAAACTTTAAGCTTTATTTACCTGGGGTAGATAATCAGTATCTCATACCTGCTTAACAGCAGTGAATGCAAAACTCAAACTTCGAGTATGCACCACTCTCCTGGATGCCCTTGCCATCTATCTTTCTGCTTGAATCTGTCTCTTCATCAGTGCCTTAAAACAGCGATATTCGGTGGCCTTACTGTTATGATACGTGGAACATATGTTGTTGAGTGGTGGTTGATGGAGTTTATTGTAAATAAACGTCATGTAACAGAACACGGAGAAAGGGAAAGCAAACTACAAACAATCCAAAACTTCTCCCTGGGCTGAGGAAATAGCTGTGAATAGTACATACACCCGAGAAGCCGCCCACACAGGCCTCCCACGCCCATGAGGATGAGGCACAGAGCTGGCCTTTGAAGGTCTAGTGCGTATTGGGGGGGCGGCTGCTGGAGGTTCAGGATCATCTACTTCTCAGCTGTTTTTGTGTTGGAACGAATAGGTGGAGATGTCTAGTAGTTCCGGCTATGATACATGCCTGCTCCTTGACGTAGCCTCTACTGCACCACTAACACTTCACCTGCTATACTCTCTGGGTATACTTCTTATTAACTAAGTTTAAATCGCACTGTGCAGCATCCCTGATCAATATGGCATTTTATAAGGTTAGTTGAAGAGCTAGTTATGTTTGCTTAACACACACATCATGCAGGATATGTTCCCTGTCATGCACGAGGTAATGAAATATGCCTGCCATGGCTGGGAGATCTCAGTAGGGCGACGATGATGCCAAATATTTTACTATGGAATCAGCAATTATTTGAACTTTAAAGGTTTCGCTCTCGAGTCATGTTTACAAATTACAATTTTGGATAACCTATCACACACAAAGTTAATGAAATAACAAGAATACAAAGCAAATTAAATGTCAGGCGAATGGCAACACTCAACCACCACCTGGGCGTGGTTCAACACTCAACCACCACCTGGGCGTGGTTCAACACTCAACCACCACCTGGGCGTGGTTCAACACTCAACCACCACCTGGGCGTGGTTCAACACTCAACCACCACCTGGGCGTGGTTCAAAAACAAACCAGCTTAACACAGACATCTTCAGTACAATTCATTTGACAAGTTTATATAATGCAAGACATGGTGACAGGACAAGAGTTGACAAGCAACACAATCTGTTATGTAACAGATCAGAACACATAACACAAAAACGCTAATACAATTGTGTAACGAAGACAAATTATATAAAATGCAGACACGATGGACACACACTCACACTCACACACACACACACACACACACACACACACACACACACACACACACACACACACACACACACACACGTGCAGTGAGACATTCAAATGCAAGTTACAAATATTACAAAACTCAACTGTAACGGAAGTCAGGAAGAGGAATGACCCAAGTTCTGGATGCAGGTCCCAACAAAACTAGGAGTGAACCCAATAAAAAACAGCAGCTTGGAACCAAGATTCGACCCCGCAATCACAAATAGACGAGAGAAAATAGATGAACACACAGAAGCACGTAGAAACACGCACGAACACACCATCACACCACCAGGACTTGATTAGTCACACCCTAATGAACAAGTGATTGGAGAGTGACAAGTGATTGGAGGCTGAAGAGCCACGAACAACTCACGAACCTCATGTCCCCTTCCCCTGCCTCCTCTCCACCTACCCCTTTCTCACGTCTCATCTGTATGTCTTCTCCATCCTTTTTTCTCTATCTTGGGAGTGGGTTGCATCCTGGAGAGGAGAGTCAAAGGACCCTGATAAGAACAAGCCACACTGCTTGACTGTCTCGTAGCTCGAAGCGCACTCAGCTCACACACTGAGGTCCGTGGGTCGATCCCAAGTAAAGTTGGAAACATTAGGAAGCGTTTCCTTAAGACACCTGCTGTCCCTGTTCATCTAGCAGTAAATAGGTGCCTGGGTGTTAGTCGACTATTTTGGGTCGCATCCTGAGGACAAAAATTTACCTAATTTGCCCGAAATGCTCTGCATAACAAGGGGTTTTCAACACAGTAGTATGTCACTGCTGTTAGCTATAGTCTGTTTACGTTGTACATGTACTTGTAGAAATAAAGATTACTATTGCTATTATTATTATTATCCTGGGTTGCTAAACCTCTGGTTCAATAGTTCGAAGTTGTCATCGTCGCCGTCTTCTAAGCGCAAAGTCGTAATGGACGACTATTAATAAAAAGAATTTGTGAGAGCTGGAACTCTGCTCTATGCATGTGGCAGGTCCCAAGCTGTATTACTCAGCCACAGAGGTTACAATATGATGATTTTACACAGCCGACGAATTCCCACCTAGTACTAAGATAATCTGAATCTGAAACAATCCACCCTCCCTGTGAGTCAGTCTACCTACAGCCCAGCTGACACAAGAAAATACAAAACCTTCCTCTAAAACCCAGTTACCTAATACTGCGTATCATCTCAACCTGTAATTGCCCTCAGGGAAGGCAGCATCATCCAGCATACCACAGGTTGAAACTTTCACCGAAGATTTGCTCCTGGATTAGAGTTGTTCTCCGGTAGGGAGCGGCGACGGCAGCGGCCGCGCATCGTGGGAAAATATCCCCTTGTATGAGAAAATACCTGGCTGACTGTGAATCCGCCGTGGGGTCAAGTCGTGAGCACCGGCCGCTCGAGTCGTTACCGCACCTCCTGAGGGACTGCAGGGGCGGGTCAGAATTTATAGTAGGACGTTAGGAGTTATTGATGCTCGGTAATGAGGCGAGGCGCAGTTATTGATGATTGTGAATGAGGCGAGATGTCTTCTATGTAAGGAAGTAGCGTGCACAGGCAGTGTTGAACAAGTGAAGGAGAGGCACAACCCAGGGACGCTGAGGAGAGCCAGGAACACCTCAGTCAGGAGGACGAGGAGGGGGAAGAGGAAGACGTGGAGCACCTCAGTCAGGAGGAAGGTTAGGAGGACGAGGAGGGGGAAGAGGAAGACGTGGAACACCTCAGTCAGGAGGAGGGTTAGGAGCGCCTCAGTCAGGAGGGTAAGGAGCACCTCAGTCAGGAGGACGACGACGAAAGCGTCAGGAAGGAGGGCGAGGTTAAGGTTCGCCTCAGAGAGGAGGATAAAGCGGAGGAGGAGGCACATCTTAAGATTATCGCGTTGTCATGACTCGTGCGTCAAAACTAAACGAAGCAGCTTGATTACCAATTTAAAACAGGTAGACACGTTATAAATGGTTACCCTTGGAATAACTCGCCATTAGCTATGGCCATTAACCCCTGCTAAACTCACCTCCAGTGCAGTCCTCGCACCCAGGTGCCTTTTAAGCTCCCGGGAGTCATTTGTACTGCAGTTTCTGCTTACAAAGGACACTACGAATTGCCAAAGGACAAACCTGTTATTACCCATACGCTCAAAGTCTGCACGCTCCTGGAGAATTAAGTGAAGTTATAAATCTGGGTGGCAACTGAGAGAAGCAAATGACCACTACTGCGTAACTCCCAGTCAGCCGGACATTCTTGCCGCCCGCTGCCGTCTGCCACACTTCGTCCGCTGCCACAGCTTTCTGGACAAGCCTAGACAAGTACGCAGCCGTTTAGCAGTGAATAAAACCCGTGTAAACATAAAAAAAATGTCTTCAAACCCTTATCATCGTGTTGTCATTTTTGTCTCCGACTTTCAAGTGATGATGAATATGGCGTCTAGTGCAGGGCTAAAATATACAATCATATGTCCTCAGAGGAGCGAACAGATTCGGGGAGCCAGCCAACGTTCATTCATCTCCAGCAGGAGCGAGTTAGCGTGGGAACATGTAGTGTGTACGTGAAGCATCCAGCTTACCCAGGGAACGCCAACTAATCACTCGTAGAAGTCTTTTGTTGCAGCGCCACCTGATCTTGTGTGGCTATTGTCTGGCTCCGGTTGCGGGTGTTCTCGGCTGGTTAGGGACTGATTGTCTGATAGTGATATAGGAATGTGAAATATGGAAATGACTGACTGTCAGGGATACCCATGAAGGGGCCAAAGGACAAGGCGTGTCTACTCGATGCATTTAGAGCGTGCGTCTTGTGTTCGTAGCTGAGTGTGTAAATCAACAATGTTACTTTGTGTAAACGAATAATACTCAGCTCAGTATGATGATAACCCATGTTGAAGGTGATGTCTACACAAGTGTATGATGGATGTGTGGTATGCGTTAATATTGATTTCAGGTGGAGAGCTCATATCACATTTCAGCATACATGTCATAGGTCACGTGGGTCTGTACCCGAGCTGCATGTGTATAACTACCCCGTGCATCTTATACACAAATACTGCACGTGTACCACACATTGTACATGCAGATAAATATAAGCTTCACAACCTGTGCAGCACTTACAAGCGCGTCCTGTGAGTGTACTCTGCTATAAGACAATGTGTGTTAGGCTGCTGTATCCGCTATAAAATATTGCTGTATACATGGCGTACTTTAGGCACTTGTGTACCTGTAACATGCAGACGCTCAAGCAGTGCCAAGCAAGCCCAGCTAAACTTTACTCTCTCACTTATGCTACATCACAGACAATGTAATCTCCAACAAGAATTTGTGCATACTTAAGATGAGTTTTTATACTTACGTTGTTCGAAAGGTGTTGACTTTGCCAGACATGCACACAAATGTCCGTGGCTTAACCTGCATTCAGGTTTAAATTCTATTGACCGAACAAGGATTATTAAGGCTGTATTTCAAGTGTACACCTCAAGTCAAGAATACTCTAATTCCTAATGTAAGGATAGAAGTAAAATCTTGGTTTATACATTTTCATGGAGGTAAATGGCTTATTAGATACCTTTACCAAGAAGTTACTGCTTTTTGTAAGTATCCCGTGCATATATGACATTAATGACTATGTCCCACGGTAACGTGTGACGTCACTGGACTGTTAGAGCCTCCCACGGTAATAGGGGACTGAGCCACTTTTCGAGAAATTATTGTTTATTGACTACTTTGGCCCGCTGGTGGTGAACTGAACGGCAATACTGAGAAATGAGTCTTGTGCTGCAAGACTGGTGGTGGGAGGTATGAAAACTGGTGGTGGTGGGAGGTATGAAAACTGGTGGTGGTGGGAGGTATGAAAACTGGTGGTGGTGGGAGGTATGAAAACTGGTGGTGGTGGGAGGTATGAAAACTGGTGGTGGTGGGAGGTATGAAAACTGGTGGTGGTGGGAGGTATGAAAACTGGTGGTGGTGGGAGGTATGAAAACTGGTGGTGGTGGGAGGTATGAAAACTGGTGGTGGTGGGAGGTATGAAAACTGGTGGTGGTGGGAGGTATGAAAACTGGTGGTGGTGGGAGGTATGAAAACTGGTGGTGGTGGGAGGTATGAAAACTGGTGGTGGTGGGAGGTATGAAAACTGGTGGTGGTGGGAGGTATGAAAACTGGTGGTGGTGGGAGGTATGAAAACTGGTGGTGGTGGGAGGTATGAAAACTGGTGGTGGTGGAAGGTATGAAAACTGGTGGTGGTGGAAGGTATGAAAACTGGTGGTGGTGGAAGGTATGAAAACTGGTGGTGGTGGAAGGTATGAAAACTGGTGGTGGTGGAAGGTATGAAAACTGGTGGTGGTGGAAGGTTTGAAGACTGGTGGTGGTGGGAGGTATGAAAACTGGTGGTGGGAAGTATGAAAACTGGTGGTGGGAAGTATGAAAACTGGTGGTGGGAAGTATGAAAACTGGTGGTGGGAAGTATGAAAACTGGTGGTGGGAGGTATGAAAACTGGTGGTGGGAGGTATGAAAACTGGTGGTGGGAGGTATGAAAACTGGTGGTGGGAGGTATGAAAACTGGTGGTGGGAGGTATGAAAACTGGTGGTGGGAGGTATGAAAACTGGTGGTGGGAGGTATGAAAACTGGTGGTGGGAGGTATGAAAACTGGTGGTGGGAGGTATGAAAACTGGTGGTGGGAGGTATGAAAACTGGTGGTGGGAGGTATGAAAACTGGTGGTGGGAGGTATGAAAACTGGTGGTGGGAGGTATGAAAACTGGTGGTGGGAGGTTTGAAGACTGGTGGTGGAAGGTTTGAAGACTGGTGGTGGAAGGTTTGAAGACTGGTGGTGGAAGGTTTGAAGACTGGTGGTGGAAGGTTTGAAGACTGGTGGTGGAAGGTTTGAAGACTGGTGGTGGTAGGAGGTATGAAAACTGGTGGTGGTAGGAGGTATGAAAACTGGTGGTGGTAGGAGGTATGAAAACTGGTGGTGGTAGGAGGTATGAAAACTGGTGGTGGTAGGAGGTATGAAAACTGGTGGTGGTAGGAGGTATGAAAACTGGTGGTGGTAGGAGGTATGAAAACTGGTGGTGGTAGGAGGTATGAAAACTGGTGGTGGTAGGAGGTATGAAAACTGGTGGTGGTAGGAGGTATGAAAACTGGTGGTGGTAGGAGGTATGAAAACTGGTGGTGGTAGGAGGTATGAAAACTGGTGGTGGTAGGAGGTAGGAAACTGGTGGTAGGAGGTAGAAAACTGGTGGTGGTAGGAGGTATGAAAACTGGTGGTGGTAGGAGGTATGAAAACTGGTGGTGGTAGGAGGTATGAAAACTGGTGGTGGTAGGAAGAAGGTGGTGAGGAGATGAAACTGGTGGTGGTAGGAGGTATGAAAACTGGTGGTGGTAGGAGGTATGAAAACTGGTGGTGGTAGGAGGTATGAAAGCTGGTGGTGGTAGGAGGTTTGAAAACTGGTGGTGGAAGGTTTGAAGACTGGTGGTGGTGGTAGTGGAAGGTTTGAAGACTGGTGGTGGTAATAGTGGTGGTAGGAGGTTTGAAGACTGGAGTTCTGAGTTTAACACCTGACGCTTCGTGTGAGTGGAAGAGGCCGGGCTGAAAGAGTCGAGCTGAAAAAGGTCGGGCGGTGCACGCTCCGAGCACAACGTGAGACTCATAAGCTACGTTGCACCTCATTGAGATTTTCTGCAGCCTACGGCAATGTGTAAATGAGATGTGTTTTCAGATGCGTCAATTTCGCTTTTAAGACAAGCCTTGGGATATTTGCATAACTTGTTGCAGTGAAAGATGACTGATGGTGGTGGTGATGGTGGGGTGGTAGCAGTCAGTGTGGTGATGTGTTTATGGTGATGTGGTGACGGTGGTGGTAATGTATGGTCACCGATTCACTAAAGACGACCTAGTAAGTCAGCTGAGGAAGCTGGTGTGAGCTAGGTGAGGAAAACCCACTTACCCAGCTGAGAAAGGGACATTGAACCAGCCAAGGATGACAACACAAGCACAACAAAATCCCTACTAAAAAATAAAAGTCAAAGTAAAATCAATCCTTGAAATTCTACTTGTCCTAACTGAATATCATTGAAAAAGATAACTAGGGGTTAATGTTATTTTATTTAAGCTTCAAGCTTGAGCTGACAGCTCGGAGAGGGCAGCAGAAAGACGACGGTGCTCATTTGTCGAACTTACGACCAGATGATAATGGCTGGCGGTGTTCCGTGCCGCTGCTGCCACGACCCGAGACGCCAGAGAGTTTAATGTTGACAAAACTCCACTTCTGAAACTCATAAATGCCAATTGTGACGTTTAATGAGGCACTTACAAGCTGGAAAGAGGGATGGGAGATGCGTGGAAAGTGGCTAGGCTACTGCTGCCGCTACTTCTGCTGTTGCGACAACTGCTGCTGCTGCTGCTCCTGCTGAGGCTGAAGCTGCTGCTGCTGTGCCACCTTCATGCTTGGTATCGCCTCATGGTTTCGGCCATACGTCATGTATATTTTTCTGCTACTTAATGTGCGTCATTGTTAAATATATTCCACTCTGCCTCTCACATTTTGAAATGTTTTATGACAGCCCCGTGGGTTAACTGGGTGGTGGGAAGTTCCAATCCTACTCTGGTGTTTTTCTTGTATCCATGATGCTGATCCTATTTTTGTGTACCATGTGTGTGCCTCTGCGTACTTTGTATGCCGAGATCAAACTAACATGACGATAGAACTGAATTATATCCTGCGTAATGACAAAACTATATCATACTACCATGACGACATTATTAGGCAAAACTACCATGACATTAGGCAGAACTACCATGGCGACATGACAGGACCAAACTACCATGGCAACATGACTAGACTCAGTTCAAGCCTCCTAAAATGCATAGATAATATTACTCAGATAAGAACTAATAAGAAACGTGTAGGAAAGTAAAGATACCATGATAGCGCTGGTTGACTACAGAAGCCCATCACACGCTACTGTTACAGTTGCATGTGTCACCCTACCATAGATGCATACCACACGCTACTACCACAGCTGCATGTATCATTACATCTGCATGCGTCACACGCTACTCCACACAGCAGCATGCGTCACACGCTACTCCACACAGCAGCATGCGTCACACGCTACTCCACACAGCAGCATGCGTCACACGCTACTCCACACAGCAGCATGCGTCACACGCTACTCCACACAGCAGCATGCGTCACACGCTACTCCACACAGCAGCATGCGTCACACGCTACTCCACACAGCAGCATGCGTCACACGCTACTCCACACAGCAGCATGCGTCACACGCTACTCCACACAGCAGCATGCGTCACACGCTACTCCACACAGCAGCATGCGTCACACGCTACTCCACACAGCAGCATGCGTCACACGCTACTCCACACAGCAGCATGTGTCGCACGCTACTCCACACAGCAGCATGTGTCGCACGCTACTCCACACAGCAGCAGCATGTGTCGCACGCTACTCCACACAGCAGCAGCATGTGTCGCACGCTACTCCACACAGCAGCAGCATGTGTCGCACGCTACTCCACACAGCAGCAGCATGTGTCGCACGCTACTCCACACAGCAGCAGCATGTGTCGCACGCTACTCCACACAGCAGCAGCATGTGTCGCACGCTACTCCACACAGCAGCAGCATGTGCCGCACGCTACTCCACACAGCAGCAGCATGTGCCGCACGCTACTCCACACAGCAGCAGCATGTGTCGCACGCTACTCCACACAGCAGCAGCATGTGTCACACGCTACTCCACACAGCAGCATGTGTCACACGCTACTCCACACAGCAGCATGTATCACACGCTACTCCACACAGCAGCATGTGTCACACGCTACTCCACACAGCAGCATGTGTCACCTGCTACTCCACACAGCAGCAGCATGTGTCGCACGCTACTCCACACAGCAGCATGTGTCACACGCTACTCCACACAGCAGCATGTTTCACACGCTACTCCACACAGCAGCATGTGTCACACGCTACTCCACACAGCAGCATGTGTCACACGCTACTCCACACAGCAGCATGTGTCACACGCTACTCCACACAGCAGCATGTGTCACACGCTACTCCACACAGCAGCATGTGTCACACGCTACTCCACACAGCAGCATGTGTCACACGCTACTCCACACAGCAGCATGTGTCACACGCTACTCCACACAGCAGCATGTGTCACACGCTACTCCACACAGCAGCATGTGTCACACGCTACTCCACACAGCAGCATGTGTCACACGCTACTCCACACAGCAGCATGTGTCACACGCTACTCCACACAGCAGCATGTGTCACACGCTACTCCACACAGCAGCATGTGTCACACGCTACTCCACACAGCAGCATGTGTCACACGCTACTCCACACAGCAGCATGTGTCGCACGCTACTCCACACAGCAGCATGTGTCACGCCACCACCACACAACTCCATGTCACCTGCACCAGACGACCAATGTTAATACTAATTGAACCTCCGCTGTTATATCTTTTTCGCTATCATTAAAAAGTAAATGTGCTTGTAATACAGGCAGAACCAAGCTGCCTCCTAAGAGGACGCCTCTCAACCTCCAGACACAGACGTAAGAGCTCGTAATTACCCCAAGAGACACATAACATCCTCTACACGCGAACGCACATAAAACACACACACTTCACTGGGCTACACTCTCGTGCACACGCAAATATGCAAAGTGAATGTCTCTTAATGGCCGACAGCCCTAGCTCATTTCAGTACAAAAACAAAAACAGCTGGTGGTAAAAAGTGAGGGACACGGCGAGCGTGCGGTAAAGAGAGGGAGCGGGAGATGGAAGAGAGAAACAGCAGGGAAATGAGAGGAAAGAAGATAGGGAGCTATGAGTTAGAAAGCTGAGAGAGAGAGAGAGAGAGAGAGAGAGAGAGAGAGAGAGAGAGAGAGGTGGGAAGGAAGGAGGAAAGAGGTGCAGGGAGATAGGTTTTAACAAAACTAGAAACATTTGCAGTGTGTTGCTACCCTAAATATAATTTTTACAGTGTAAACAAAAGCTAGTTATATTTCCCTGACATATACCGTCACACAGGATGGGTCACAATCGTAGTATTAAAAATCAGTCAGCCTGACGTGAGGACAATGAGGATGCCGTCAAACATTCCACTAAAGGTTCATCACTTATGAGAGCTTCAGCGGTTTTGTTTGAGCAGAGCTTCAGTTAGTATTAATTAGAAATTACCATCTCTCAGAATGGCCTATCTCATACACAGGAAAAATTTATTTTTATGAAAATGCTTCCATTATCCGGGAACTAGGTCAGCAAAAATTATATGAAAGAGCGTAAAAAGCGGAAAGGGGGAAAGGGAGAGAAATTTGGATGACGTAGTATACCTAACTCTATACATACATTAATACATAATGTAGTCATTATATGCCTAAGAATACATAATGGCACCAGCCTGGCGACAAGAATTTTTTTTTTAAATATTTACAAAATCTAGATACATCAGACAATGGTCTGTATTAAAAGAGCCTGTATTAACGGACCCTATATATACGAACGCTAACCCACCAACAAACGCTATCAATTAAAACTTCCATCCCATGCCCACCAAATTACACAATGGGAGTCTCGCACCATGACCCACATTTCCATGCCAGTGATCTTTGATTATATACTTTCATAAATTCGAAAGTACACAAATGATCTATCACTCAGAACCAACACCACCTCAAGAACAGCCCACAGCACCAACTACAACCAAGTCACCCAGTATCTACAATCAGCCTGCAACATTTCAATCACAACCTACGTGCAACTAACAAACGCCTGCCTATAGAATTTCTCTCTGTCAGCCTTTGCAAGGCGTGGGAGACTGCTGGTGGCATGGGCGGTGGGTGTGTGGCATGGGCGGTGTGGGTGTGGCTGAACCTTGCAGGAGGGGCGGCATGGAACGCGAGAAAGCGTGAGAGCTGGTGTCCTGCAGGGGGTGGTATGGTTGATAGGTACTGGGACCTCCGCCACACCTGTATTATTACAGCGGTCAGGTCAACACCCATGCTGGTGGTCGCTACCCCAGAAGTACTCAAAAGCACTCGTCATAACTTGAGAAACTGGACCCTTATGAGGGCATTAAAGTATTTTTGTAAATGGTATAAGTCGGACCCAAACGTTATCACAAGTTTCTCTCTCCTATGTACGGGTTATTTACGTAAAGTTCCAGTCACGGTATTGTGTCTTTCTGTTCATGTGTAACATTACCTCTTTGAATTTGCTGAGATAGGGGTTAGATATACAGGCTGACAACCAGCTTAAGCGCTATGCTGGCTGTGACAACCACGTCAGGATCTGAAGGCTCTGAGAATCACGTAACCAAAACACTGACAATCAGCCACTGTCAAAAAAAAAAATGACAAAATAATCTCTCCGTTTTCACGAGGTTTTCTTTCTGCCGGATGATCCTTTTTTGTGGTGATTGGGAAGGAAGTTTTGAGATTTGAAGAGTTATTTGACATGGACGGGTTATTTGTGTTTTATTATTAGCACTCTTGCCAATAATAAAAAATGCAAATCACATAAGAACATCAAAGATAAAATTAAGTAAAATAGAACTACTAGAACGAACACAATACAAATAAACTATCACACAATAACTTGCATCAAAACTCCCTTAAAAGTTCCAAGAGAGGTTCCTACAGACACCCTGACAGGTAACCTCGCCGCTATTTCTATCTTTCCGGGTCCCATCTGATCTGACTCTTCTTTTATATCTGTTTTAAGAGTGAGAATGTTTCTTTCAATAAATACCTTGATTGTACATGTGTGGTGTACACGAGTTCTTATCTCTTGCTGTCTGCCACGTCTACTCTGGACTCCATGTATGGAGTCTCTCTTCTGCCCCACCCTAGTTAACTACGCTTCTTAATTGCCCTTACACTTCATAAGGTTTTCCTAATGTCAATTTGGCTTATCTGGAAGTTAAACTTCTATCCAAACTCGTCCCTCGGAGAATAATTAAAAAAATAATCTATCCGCATCGTATTTACATAAATTATTAAGAGTTTGCAACCTAAAGACAGGACAGAGCCACCATATATTAGATAAATAATATAAAATTTAAAGTTCAGGAAGAAGATACGTGGAACCCTGACCCCGTATTTAGTTGCTTTTGCACACTTATTAATAATTCCTATTTGTTTTAAAATCCATGATTTACCATGTCTTAAATATTTAAAACTAAACCAATTCTAGACTAAAACTCATAAAAGAATTATATTCAAAACACGCTGGGCATTCGCGGAAATATCTGGCATAGCTGATGAGTAAGGAAGGCGCGACGCAACCAGTGCCTTACTTGACCAGTGGTGGCCAGGGGGCAGGAGACACGACCACACCGAGACGGTCGGGAACCTCTTCACAGGCACAGTCTCAGAGGCAACGCAGGTACGAGGAGCCACCGTGGGAATACTCTACCTCGCGTGTGAAGATGTGACCCTTTCCTCAAAGAGGCGGAATCTGAGGAATCTGGCACCAAGAATCACCTGAACACATTCTCGTTATAACATCTAGTAGTCACACTCCTGCGCCACTCTCGCTGTATCACTACGTACATAAATACTATAAACTGATCATTACCTTTATATAAACTGCATTTCATAACTCCTAATAAAGTTATCGTTGGAACAACTGAACGTACACAAAAAAAAAATACCCCAGAGTATTAGACAGTGCCAATCATCTTGTGAGTGAACATAAAACAGAAAATAATGAGTATTATGCTGTATGGCGAGTTTCTGCTCTGTCTTCACTTAGGTTCATTTGTGCTGTCAACCAGTGTTTACACTTTCGTGTTTGCGTTAATTAGCTGGGCTAATTGGAGAGCAGAAAATATTTCACGCGTGAGCAAAATACGACCCACCCACTCATTACAACATCTAATCTGATTTTCAACGCAGAATTCAAGCATAAAAAAATAAAACTATCAGTATCTAGCAAATAGTACACATAAATAATAATAATAACAAATAAATAAATACATAATAATAATGGATACGATGTAAATGCTCATATGAACACATCACGACAGACGCAGCCCAGCAAAACTGTCCACACGATCGCGGTAACACTTGGTTTTTGTTGCAGCCAGGCCAGGTGGGAGCTTGTCACTTTACTCCTTCCTTTTTTTTTTCCCCAACCACATGCTCGAACTGGCATGTGTGATTACTTGCTTCTGGTGCAACATGGGTCCGGGCGAGGGGTAGGTGGTGTACCAACACGGTTTTTTTTTTTGTGGCGGTGATCGGTGTCCGATATTTCAAGTTCTCACGGGATAAACGTCTCCATTCATCAACTTAGTGGGACTCGTGGAAATTGTATTCCAGGGGACTTCTTGAGAAGTCTCTGCGAGTTGCGCTGTGTCTATGACCGTGGCTCTTATTTTTATTAAAACTGGGTATATATATATATATATATATATATATATTGTACATGAATGGTATATAGGTTAGGTAAGGTGGAAATAAATGGTATAAAATACCGATACAATGTAAAAATAAACACATAAGCAGTATAATGTGATCCTTTAAACATTATTTAATTATTTTTAAATTATTAATATATGAAGCAATACAAAGTATTAAATATTATCAGTCATTGGGAAAAATCACCCCTTCTCATTTGTTGCTTTATGAAAACAATGAAATTAGAACTCTGGTCAAAACAATGAAGTTAACATTATAAATATGATTCCATACATTTGTTATATCCATTAGTTATATGTTGACCCAAATTGTTGTTTTCCAAAGGATTATAATAAATACGAATTATTGGTTGAATAATAACATTTTGTTTTTTCTCATTAATTAAATATGCGTGTTTCTTTATAGGATTTCTCCACCTGACACAGCATTCTCCACCTGACCCAGCATTCTCCACCTGACCCAGCATTCTCCACCTGTGACCCAGCATTCTCCACCTGTGACCCAGCATTCTCCACCTGACACGGCATTCTCCACCTGACACGGCATTCTCCACCTGACACGGCATTCTCCACCTGACACGGCATTCTCCACCTGACACGGCATTCTCCACCTGACACGGCATTCTCCACCTGACACGGCATTCTCCACCTGACACGGCATTCTCCACCTGACACGGCATTCTCCACCTGACACGGCATTCTCCACCTGACACGGCATTCTCCACCTGACACGGCATTCTCCACCTGACACGGCATTCTCCACCTGACACGGCATTCTCCACCTGACACGGCATTCTCCACCTGACACGGCATTCTCCACCTGACACGGCATTCTCCACCTGACACGGCATTCTCCACCTGACACGGCATTCTCCACCTGACACGGCATTCTCCACCTGACACGGCATTCTCCACCTGACACGGCATTCTCCACCTGACACGGCATTCTCCACCTGACACGGCATTCTCCACCTGACACGGCATTCTCCACCTGACACGGCATTCTCCACCTGACACGGCATTCTCCACCTGACACGGCATTCTCCACCTGACACTGCATTCTCCACCTGACACAGCATTCTCCACCTGACTAAATCCTATAAATACTCATGTATCTTTTATCCAGGTAGATCTGTTTGTGACTCGATAAAGTCCACTGCGTGGGCGAAACGTTGTCAATAAAGGATCACATTATACTGCTTATGTGTTTATTTTTCCAAGACATGTTCAACAGTTATGTCTCTTATTTCGAAACGTTTCGCCTACTCAGCAGGCTTCTTCAGTCGAATAGAGAGGAGGCAGCAGAAACGTAAAGATAATGTAATTAGTCCATTACCCTTGAAGAAGCCTACTGTGTGGGCGAAACAGTCTAAAGCCAAGAAATGTTTCACCCATTTCATAAGATAAATCAGCCGTCAAAGATTGATGCTTTGTACCTTATACCTTTGAAGAGTTTCGAGAGTTTATCTACTCTCTGAGCCCGGCCATGGGCCAGGCTCGTCTGGTGCTTGCCTGGTCAACCAGGCTGTTGCTGCTGGAGGCCCGCTGCCCCACATATCCATCACAGCCTGGTTGATCTGGCACCCGATGAAGATACTTGTCCAGTTTCCTCTTGAAGGCTTCTACACTGGTTCCAGCCGTGTTTCGGATATCTTCTGGTAAGATGTTGAATAGTCTGGGACCCCGGATGTTAATACAGTGCTCTCGTATTGTCCCCACCGCACCCCTGCTCCTCACTGGGTTTATTTTACACTTTCTCCCATATCTCTCACTCCAGTATGTTGTTATGGCAGTGTGCATATTTGGGACCAGGCCCTCAAGTACTTTCCAGGTATATATTATCATGTATCTCTCTCTCCTCCGCTCCAATGAGTACATGTTCAAGACTTGAAGGCGTTCAAGTCCACAATTGTTTAATTTTAATCAGGAAAAAGATCTAAACTAGTAGGGGAGATGAGCACGGCGCTCGGTACACAATCTTCCTACATTGGAGAATTTTCCCCTCAATCTACCTATTTCAAGCCTTGCAATATTGAAGACGCACTAGCAACAGTGCTAAAGGCCTAGGGTGAGTATTTTCCATCCCCTAGTAGATTGTTTTGAATAATAATAATTAAAATATAACAATAATAATATAAACAAATATAAATAAAATATAAATAATTAATAATAATAATAAATTAATAAAATAATAATATACAAATTTACAAGAAGGCTTCATCTGGAGACTGGTTTATTTTTCAGTAACCTTACTGTTTTAATAGCATTAATAGGGCAAACACTGGTTTGGTCTCGTTGTGTCATTCTCATGTTCCCTCTCTGCGTTCTTCACAACCTGACAATTGTTCTTGCTTTCTGTAGTTTTCCATGCTCGACTTACTGACTTTGCCACTCAACATCCACTCGCTGCTGGTCTCAGCGCTGTGTGCTTGCGCTCACCTGCGGTAGCAGGGGTCGAGTCTCAGCTCCTCTGTGTGTGCGTGTGAGTGTGTAAGACTGGGAGGAGAAATGTTGGGTGTCGCTTCCCTTGCAGCCACACATGCGACGCCCGTTCTCCCTCCCACCACTTTCCCATGCAACCCCGCACTCTACCACCCATACCCAACCAGTCACCAACACCCACCCTACCACCCACACCCCACGCCCACCCGAGGCAACATGCCGCTACAGGAGTGCGTTCTTCCCGCGACTTCCTCGCTCACATGAGGGTGGTGGGCTGGAATGTTGGGCAACGTGTGAGAAGATTTGCCATGTCAGGTATCAGGTATGACCTGCAGGCAACAGCTGCGAGACAAATATTTCCTCATTGTTTTGCATGACGGAAATTCAACCCACCGGGAATGTGCAATACCATGTGAACTGACCCTCACTAGAAGGTCGGTGTGCCCAGCCTGGTAGAGGTCTTCATAACAAAAAAAAATTACGTAAGGGCCGAGAGAGAGTAACTGTTGAAGACAAAAACTAAAGGCAACGAAAGCCATAAAGCACCAGGCACGGAAGACCCTCCCTCGGGAGAGTCTTTTTATACGTATTCACTGGCGTTGGGGACTACAAGTGGGTCAGTGTGGCAAGGAGGCCGGCAGCCACGGTGGTCATCTCAACCAGCGTGTGAACTGGCTGACTCGTAGTAGCACGCACACTAAACCTTTACTTTCGAAATTATCTGTAATACCGTAGACCAAAATTGCCGAGGCTTCAGTAGCAGGGAACATCAAGCAGCAAATGTGTTGAGTAACTTCATTTGTAACTGTTGTAAAGAATTTGCGTTGTTCTTTTAATTCACTATAGTTTTATGCAGAAGCACTAAGTAAATGTCAGGCAAAGCAATAAGCCATGGGAATATGTTTCTCTGAACAACTTTCTTGGGTGACACTTGTGTGCACTTCTGAAAGTGAAAGGCAACACAACTCAACACTAGGCTTAGTGTTGATGGTGCAAGCTATGGAATGGCGCCTGGCGTGAATGATCATGTGTTGTCAGTAAACATTCATATTGCAAAGTATGACAGACGAGAAAAAAAAATCTACTAGATTTAAAAAAAGAAAAGTATTCTTATCAAAGACTCATAAAAAAACTGAATGCAATATTATAATTAACGCAATTTATTAAATGTTATTGAACGGTTAATTATAAAATAAAACAGACGATACGATAAAAAAAAATAGATGTGCAAACGGAATGTTTTAAAATGGGGGGGGGGGGGTGTAAACAAGATAAATTTTCTTAAAAAAAAAAAAAATGTTTAGGATTTGTTTGTTATAAACTGATAAATTTTGGGAATTTATAGGATGTGTAATTTTTTTCTGGGTAGTAATTTTACATAATACTGTACGACTTAGCCCTACCCAACATATTTAAAGGCAGCCTAAATTTAGTTAGTATTATTTTAATATCTATTAATTAAATATTTAAATTCCATTATGTTCAAGCAGATTTTCGTGGAGTTTCCGGAACAGTAAATATATTGTCTTTGTCAAAAGATGTTTACCGAATAAACGAAGTCTGCAAATTCAGCTTAAAAAACATGACAAATACATTGCACCTCATGTACAAATACATTGCACCTCATGTACAAATACATTGCACCTCATGTACAAATACATTATCTCATCATGTTAATAGGTTTTCCGTTACACGAAGCGGGGAAGCACTGCACTAAGGCAGTGGTAATTGTAGTAGCTAGCGGGGGTGGCGGGTCGGTGCCTCTGGAGCATTCCTGCAGTGACCTTGTCTCACCACCACTCCCGCAGGACCTGGGCTGGGGCCTCCTTGTGACCAGGACCCAGGTGGCCTAACATGGCGTGGTCTCCGTCACCAACTTTCGTGTACTGGTGGAATCAGGTTCCACAACAATTAGTAATTAGTTGTCGACCACTCACTGGTGACATTACTTATAATTCTCTCTATTATAGTATGAAGAATTAATGTACTACCTCCAGCGCCATTTGTATTACTATACAGTTTACATGGTCGGCACTATTTAGAAGTTGCTTCTCGTCACTGACTTTCTATCCCAATTCCTGCTTGTTTTATGATTGGTTTGATATGGGTTTAAATCCTGCCCGTTCCTGGAGTTATAAGCAAACTTATGATATATGATGTACGCTCAAACTTATATATGAAATATGCAACAATTGCTGATAAACTTCTGTTTCAGTGCATTGTGTTTACAACTATGCAACTTGCATATCAGTAGAGAATGTCTCTTTGCTTACACCTAAATACTGATGAGTTTGAGATATATTACTGAATTAGTGTTGCTGTGCTGTATTACTAATAATATAAATTGTGTTACTTGCATTGTCAACTCAAACCCTGCTTCCTTGCCCTAAATTGTTTTAAATTATTATAAATATCGTTGTTCCTTTTCGTTATTTGCAAGTTCTGAATTATGTCATTTTTGGTCTGATGATGGAAGGAAACCTACCAAGTATATATTGTGACGCCTAGCATCATCGCCCTACCGAAATCTTCAAGCTCAGGCTGAAAGTTTTCATTTTCTCACGTGCTAATTCATTTCTGTAATGGAATATGGCAGGAAAACCTAGTTTCTGTTCTTCCTACCATGTAGCTATCATATATATGATAGCATAACACTACGGGAGTTAACCAGTTTTGTTAAATTTAAAGAAATACACCAGAGGATCCAGTACCCACGGTCTCATCACCTGCACCCGGGGCCTTCCAAACGGACCTAGCACCCAGCGTGGAGACTTACCCAGTGTACACAGACGCTGAACCTCCCATGGGATGCTCTGCTTGTGTGTTAAATTACAGAGCTGGAGGGGAAGAGGCAAGCTTACTGTGGGAAGTTGAGTTGGCTCCTGCTTCTCCCACGCTATTTTCACATTTTCCCTTCTCTGTTACACTCCTCAATCAGCATAATCTTCGCTCTTTCCTTTCCTCTCATCCGCTGTGTCCCTCCCTCCCTCTCAGTCCATATACAGATTAAAGCCAAAGCTTCATATATCTTTTATTTGTTTAACAGCAAGACTTTAAAAAAACAATTGCTAGTTTTATCAGAACAACTTGTCCTCGGAGAAGTATGTTAGATTTTAACTTATATGCATAAGTAGGATTCCCAAGATACATGCAAGCCAATATGCAACACTAGTTTACAGGTGATGACAGTGCTGGAGTCACCACAGAGACTGAGGATACACGAGGTTCCGAACCACCCTAGAAGTTCCACACGCAACCAACAGCGGGCGAGATGATGATAACCATTTGCCGGAGTGCAAAGGTAGCGACGCTACGCTTGACCGTATACCACACAGTGTCAAAATCGCTTAAGAGTGATGTACAGTTTGATGATGCAATGCTCAAGCCATTTTCCCCATGTACAGGTTTCGTAATGGTTCGAATCCTGCTGTGAATTGAGAGAGAATGTTTGTAAATAATTCCGCCCGTTTGCGAATTCTTAAGCATTCCAAAATCTCTCTCGAAGTTCACCGCACGTGGCAGGATTTGATGAAATAACTAAATCACAAGCAAGGTGCTCCGGAGAATGGAAGCTACTGTCTATTCTTTCATCTAGGCGTCCTTACTCATTCTGGGATCTGGCTGTGTAGCTCAGGTACTGCGTACCGTGATGTAGAGAGTGCAGGTTCGAATCCTGCACACTGTGCATCATTCTGAGAGATAATATAGTGTGTGTTGTGTTTGTATTTCTCTGACTGCCACACATTCCTGTTCTCGTTCTCAGCCTGAAACTTAATCAGGAACACTTTTTTTTAAATAGGAAGGTAAGCTGTGGCAAGACTGCTACGGCACATTAAACACGTTGATGGTACCATCTTCAGAATTACATATCTCAGAACAACCATACTCGACACCACACATCTCAGAACAACCATACTCGACACCACACATCTCAGAACAACCATACTCGACACCACACATCTCAGAACAACCATACTCGACACCACACATCTCAGAACAACCATACTCGACACCACACATCTCAGAACAACCATACTCGACACCACACATCTCAGAACAACCATACTCGACACCACACATCTCAGAACAACCATACTCGACACCACACATCTCAGAACAACCATACTCGACACCACACATCTCAGAACAACCATACTCGACACCACACATCTCAGAACAACCATACTCGACACCACACATCTCAGAACAACCATACTCGACACCACACATCTCAGAACAAACCATACTCGACACCACACATCTCAGAACAACCATACTCGACACCACACATCTCAGAACAACCATACTCGACACCACACATCTCAGAACAACCATACTCGACACCACACATCTCAGAACAACCATACTCGACACCACACATCTCAGAACAACCATACTCGACACCACACATCTCAGAACAACCATACTCGACACCACACATCTCAGAACAACCATACTCGACACCACACATCTCAGAACAACCATACTCGACACCACACATCTCAGAACAACCATACTCACACCACACATCTCAGAACAACCATACTCACACCACACATCTCAGAACAACCATACTCGACACCACACATCTCAGAACAACCATACTCGACACCACACATCTCAGAACAACCATACTCGACACCACACATCTCAGAACAACCATACTCGACACCACACATCTCAGAACAACCATACTCGACACCACACATCTCAGAACAACCATACTCGACACCACACATCTCAGAACAACCATACTCGACACCACACATCTCAGAACAACCATACTCAACACCACACATCTCAGAACAACCATACTCAACACCACACATCTCAGAACAACCATACTCAACACCACACATCTCAGAACAACCATACTCAACACCACACATCTCAGAACAACCATACTCAACACCACACATCTCAGAACAACCATACTCAACACCACACATCTCAGAACAACCATACTCAACACCACACATCTCAGAACAACCATACTCAACACCACACATCTCAGAACAACCATACTCAACACCACACATCTCAGAACAACCATACTCAACACTACACATCTCAGAACAACCATACTCAACACCACTCATCTCAGAACAACCATACTCAACACCACACATCTCAGAACAACCATACTCAACACCACACATCTCAGAACAACCATACTCAACACCACACATCTCAGAACAACCATACTCAACACCACACATCTCAGAACAACCATACTCAACACCACACATCTCAGAACAACCATACTCAACACCACACATCTCAGAACAACCATACTCAATACCACACATCTCAGAACAACACTCAGCACCACACATCTCAGAAGACCTTTCTGAATTCTAATTATATTTCTGCAAATCTTTACCTAGTATAATTTATCTAAATCATTTCTCATGGAAGTTTGAGATTTATCTTCGTCTTCGAGATGACTAAAATGTCTAGGAAATCTTTAAAAATTGTTGCATCTTAGGTCCCCCAGCAATTACCAATTTGACTTACTTAGGTTATAGAGCCTCCACTACATGGGGAGCTCTCACTGCCGCTATACTGACAGACTTACAGATAAACAATCATCAGAATGGAGATCTAGCTATTAGCGTAAGGGTCACTTACCTGTAACTTCTGTGAGTTTTTGTGTGACAGAACCAGTGGTTGCTGTAACAGGTCGGCAGCTTGAAAGACCTGGCAAGGGGTCCAAAACCTATTAAAGATTATTACACATAAGAATATGATAATCATGCTCAACGGTAGACGGGCAGGCAAGGGGATAAAGGTCATATTCTTGGGGTAAACAACGTTCATCGACCTGAACGACAGTGGAGGATACTATGATAATTATTGGTAAGACTGCTAAACGAGTTCTGTTAGTGTTGTCAGCTCAGACTTACGACAGTGTGTGGGTCATGGAATGCAAAGAGTGGCCGAAGCTCGAGCCTCGGTTCATTAAGCAAGAGACAGAAACGCTACCATTCATTATACACTTATCTCCTTTCAGTCTACAGAGAACAATCTTCCCTAAGTCTACACAGAAGCAGAGTCGCAAACTTTTTTATCCTTATCCTGGTCAGACTTTAGTGTGTAGGGAAATGTTATGAAATATTTCTCTCAGTTATTAACATTATTAGAAGGGAATTAAAAATAAATATGCTATTTCCTATTTGTAGCAGCAGTCTTCAGTGTATGTAGCAGTATGAGCACAGTTTACAATATAACAGACCTCCGACCGGTGTCACTGCCGCCTCAATCTTCACTTAAGAACCCCCACGACAGTTCTGTACCATCCACAGTGGGTTTAGGAGAAAGTTGGGACTGAAGCAATGTTGGGGGAAGAAGCGTAAGGGAGGATTAGGACTGGACCAGTGTGAGGGTGTATGAGAGGGTGAGGACTGGACCAGTGTGAGGGTGTATGAGAGGGTGAGGACTGGACCAGTGTGAGGGTGTATGAGAGGGTGAGGACTGGACCAGTGTGAGGGTGTATGAGAGGGTGAGGACTGGACCAGTGTGAGGGTGTATGAGAGGGTGAGGACTGGACCAGTGTGAGGGTGTATGAGAGGGTGAGGACTGGACCAGTGTGAGGGTGTATGAGAGGGTGAGGACTGGACCAGTGTGAGGGTGTATGAGAGGGTGAGGACTGGACCAGTGTGAGGGTGTATAAGAGGGTGAGGACTGGACCAGTGTGAGGGTGGAGAGGGTGAGGACTGGACCAGTGGAGGGGTAGAGAGAGTGAGGACTGGACAGTGTGAGGGTGTAGAGAGGGTGAGGACTGGACCAGTGTGAGGGTGTATGAGAGGGTGAGGACTGGACCAGTGTGAGGGTGTAGGAGAGGGTGAGGACTGGACCAGTGTGAGGGTGTAGGAGAGGGTGAGGACTGGACCAGTGTGAGGGTGTAGGAGAGGGTCAGGACTGGAGCAGTGTGAGGGTGTAGGAGAGGGTCAGGACTGGACCAGTGTGAGGGTGTAGGAGAGGGTCAGGACTGGACCAGTGTGAGGGTGTAGGAGAGGGTGAGGACTGGACCAGTGTGAGGGTGTAGGAGAGGGTCAGGACTGGAGCAGTGTGAGGGTGCAGGAGAGGGTGAGGACTGGACCAGTGTGAGGGTGTAGGAGAGGGTCAGGACTGTACCAGTGTGAGGGTGTAGGAGAGGGTCAGGACTGGACCAGTGTGAGGGTGTAGGAGAGGGTCAGGACTGGACCAGTGTGAGGGTGTAGGAGGGTCAGGACTGGACCAGTGTGAGGGTGTAGGAGAGGGTCAGGACTGGACCAGTGTGAGGGTGTAGGAGAGGGTCAGGACTGGACCAGTGTGAGGGTGTAGGAGAGGTTTAAGACTGGAGCAGTGTGAGGGTGTAGGAGAGGGTTAAGACTGGAGCAGTGTGAGGGTATAGGAGAGGGTCAGGATTGGAGCAGTGTGGGTTGGCAAGCTAAGGTGTGGGTGGAGGATATCCTGTGTGGGTGGAAGGTATGTTGGGTCTACCACACCTTGCTGGGGATCACCTGCAGCCTGGCCGGCGCCACCGCTACCTCAGCGCTAATACACCGGCTCAGAACTCCTACATCGCCGGCTCAGTTCCAAGCACTATCTTGCACTAATATTTATAGCTACATGTGAATTGTAGGTTTCAGAACATCTACAAAATATATTTACTTACGAGTCCTGTTAATTTACGATACACATTAGTTATATTACACACACACAATATATAATATATATATATATATTTTTTTTTTTATATATACATATACATATATACATATATACATATCATACATACATACATACATACATTTACAGACATGCAAGAAAATGGATAGCATTTAAGAAATCTAAATTAGATAAGGAAGATTTCTTCACCATAAACAGGAAGAATAAAACGCAAGAATTTCACTAAACAAAAATAAAATAGAGAGGTCACATAAACTAGTTCTTCACTAGTAAGAGTAGTGCACAGCTGTACTAGAATCTAGTGAGTACATACGTCCTTCACAATTACTGGAAATCACAAGACGACAATGTTATCGCTTAATAACAGATAGGATTCTGCGAGTGGGTGCAGAAGCAATGTGTAAACCACTAGCTATGATCCACAACCACTCAGTGGATACGGGACAGATACCAGATATCTGGAAAACGGCAAATGTAGTCCCTATATAAGAACATAAGAATGGAGGAACACTGCAGTAGGCCTACTGGCCCATACAAGGCAAGTCCTTTTCAAAAGGAGGCGTTATACCACGGACTGGTTTCTCTGACTTGCATACTTTATCAGGGAAATAGTAGTATAACACTTGGAGAGAAGTGGTTTCGTAAAGAAGAACCGGAACAAGTTTAGAGATGACAAATTTTGTCTTACTAACTTCTTGTAGTTCCATGACACAGTGAAATGTTTGTAACAAGCGAGTTGGGTGGATTGGATTTTTTTTTGGACTGCAAGGCGGCGTTTGATATTGTACGCCCAAAAAAATTATTTAGGCGGGAATAACAGGGAATGTACTTCGGTGGATCAAAGATCATTTTAAAAGAAGGAAGCAAGGATAGTCAGGAATGAGACTTCAGAATGAGGAAGAGTAACTAGTATACCACTGATTTCAACTACGTCTGCATTAGTTGTATCATGTACTTGCAAAAATAAGAATTAATTACTATTATATAATTATTATTATTATTATTATTATCATCATCATTTGGAGAGTGGCAGGCTAAGAGGCGCGGACAAAAATCTGAAAATTGACTAGTGCAACCACAGAGGCAAGTACACAGACAAACTCACGGAGTTCCACTTACAACGAACTTAATTAAGTCTCTATTACACCACCACCACCCATGGCCCGGCTCAATCCCTCTTAATGGCACCACGGCGCGCCCCTCCATGGTGCCAACACAACCTCAGTGGGCGTCTTGATTAATTGATGCTGATAGCAACTCCTGGCCGGACCTCCACCTCCCCCAGGCCACACACCCGCTGCATCGTCGAACCCAACACAGTGCTAAGCAACAACACCCTCCAAGGTCTACATGGATGCGATAACGCTTGGTATTAGCAGGTCTTTGTGTCTCGGATGGCAGTGTCCTACGAGTCTTGGTGTCTATATGGTGAGCGAGATTCGCTTGAGGTAACGATGCCTTCTCTAGCGACAAGATCATCACAATTTATGTTACGCTAATATTTCAACCGAGTTCTTTTTCTTGTATAGTAGGAAAAGGAAAGAAGATACCTGGTGTGGATTTAATTTAACCAATGGTGGTATTTATGTAAGCTCCTCGAAAGCTATTGGTAAAAAAAACTTGCGTTACAATAATGGGATACAATCCCAACAAGACGAGGAATAAGAGACATATTCGCTACCTGGTTAGCTTTATTTGAAGACGTTTCGCCACCCAGTGGCTTTTAACTTTTTTCAAAACTTATTACGTCAATATACCATCTCTGTATTGAGTTGAAAACGCAACTACTTGTCTTCAAATAAAGACATCCAGTTCAAAATGTATACGTGTTGAAATGCTGTCAGCAACTTAATGATATAGAGAAAACAAACATCCTTCTTTTAGTTGTAAAACAGCATACATACACACACATTATATATATATAATATATATATAAAATATTGCTGAATAATACGGTAATCTATTATACATATACATAACCCCCAAAAAGACCATTTCTCACAGCTCTGGCGCGACATGTAATAATCACTTCAGTACTTCGATAAACGCACAATCATCTTCTCATAATCAATAACCAAGGGGAAACTCATCATCTTCCTTCAACAATTACGTAACATTCCTTTCTCTTCCTCGCTCTCAGTATCCCTAGCGTTGCTTCTGTGATCAGGGTAACAGGCCTTGTTTCTGTGATTAGGGTAACAGGCCTATACGTATTTACAATTTCTGGTCTCACGTCGTAGGGAAAGGTGGAGGGTTGGTAGTAGATAATGGACTTTAGAAGAGTATGGTGTGGCATATTGTTCATTAGATGTCCTACTGTGAGCCCAGCTGGCAGCCGTCACAACACACGGAGGATAATCAGTTGGTTCAACGAGGCCTAGCTAGCTTGCCCCTGTAGCATTGCCTGCAGGATGAATACCAGATTCATTACTACACACACACACACACACACACACACACACACACACACACACGACAGAGAGTGGTTATAGGGAACGGACATACATATATCACCGTGTGTGCCTAGATCGGGACAATACACAAATAACCCGCACACAGGAGAGAGGAGCATACGACGTTTCTGTTCGACTTGGACCATTTACAAAGTCACACGTCGTAAGCTTCTCTCTCCTATGTAAAGGTTATTTGTGTATTGTTCCAGTCGTGGTGTTGTGCCTTTTCTGTTCTTTATATCGGGACAGAATGTAAAAAGAAAGGAAACTGCTGAGAGAATAAAACACTGACCAACACAAAGGAGAATCTGTATAAGAGACATCAAGAGTGGCATCTTGGCCTCCAAAACCCACATCTTAAATCCCAACACCATCACAATAACTCATAACGATTCTTACTCTAGTTCCTAGCCTCCCTCACCCACAAGACTCATTTTTCCCCCTCCATCCGCTACTCACCCTAACCCCTACCTCCCTCCCCTTCCACCATCACAACACAGAGACCAGAAGCTTGTGGCACAAATTTAATGAGGGTTGATAGTGCTCACCAGGAAACAATAATAGAATCATTTTATTCCCTAAGTTAGATTACATTACTTACTTACATTAAGTTAGCATGATTACCCGACAAAGGAATGAAAAAGAGAAGTGGCTTACCTGTGGCAGCAGCACGAGAGGAATACTGAAATTAAGTTTCTGCATTTTCACAGTAAGAAATATTGAGGACTGGTTGTAGCATGGGAAACCCACCAGAGAGGTACACGATGGGCAGAGATATCACATACAAATTCTAACACGTTGCACGTGAAAATATAAGTGTCAAATGTGAGTAAAGAAAGTAGTGTGTTTACTCCCACTGAAGTCCACATCTTTGACGTTCAGTCTCCAAAATTTTGCTAAAATGGCAATCAAAGCCGTCTTGCCTGAAATTAATTAATATTTTGTTCAGTAGTTATTTTTTTAAGTAACGAAAGCCTTTAAAATCGTTTAATTCATTTAACAGTAATAAATACGCCTTTACCTGAGAAAGTGGTCTTAGATTTGTAAATTCGATGTATGATTTCTGGGGTTCTTTGTCTGATAACACTACCAGAATTATTGAAAATGATATGACGTCAGTTCGATGGATCGTGAGATTAATTTTAGAAAAAAAAAATACAATGATCGGGCATCTACGAAAATCAAGAAGAAAAAAGATGAAAGTATCAGGTGAGAACCTGGCCTCCCCACCTGACCATAATTAGCGAATCAGAAAAACTCAGCGCAGCAACACTAACAGCTGAAAAGAGGCTCTCAGCAGTGACTATGTTCTCTTAGTTACACTCACCTACCTTCTTGAAGAGATATTCAATTTATAATGTTCAAAAGAAGGCAGGCAGCTGGCACCTTCCCTCCATTCCGTTCAAGTCTTGGCGAGGCCATTTAAATTCCAGTCTCAGGTGAGCTTCAGGTCAGAGGCCGATCATTACCCAGCTTCACATAGACACGTTTTTCCAGTTTTTGTCAGGTTGACATTTAAAGTAAGCAGGCAAGAGTGGAAAAGAGGAGGGGGAGCCTCTTTATAATTATGAAAGGGGAGATTCACACACATACACTGTAGTGGTTCTTGAATAATAATAAAAAAAATACAGTGTATATTTACCCAAAATTATACAAGGCGTATCCTCACTACACGTGTCTGCTCTTCTCACTGCTTAAGGTGTGGCTCTGCCCTACCACAATAATACCTGCCAGCCAGTCTTTTCTGTTTAGTATGACAAGATCTCCACAGATGAAACTAATCTTTATTAAATGATTTCCCAATCAATTAAGATTGTATTTATGCTCTACTTTAATCAACCGGTGATATTAACACTTACTGTTCATAGATTTCTATAATAAAACAATGAAAATTCCTTTAATAAATGAACTTCAAAATTAGAATAGCTACCTAAATTAAAATATTTATATAACATTAGTTAGAATATTTACATGAATCAAAATGTTATTTATATAACATTAAAATCTTCTTAAAGATGTTATAAATATTTTTTTTTCCAAGGGAAATCTTTTGTTACAAATGTTTTTTCCTCTATAAAAACAAATTAAGCGAAACCTACAGTATATGTGATCAGATCCTACCAGACAAGGAAGACTTGTCTTCGTCCAAGAATACTCAAACAAAACTATATAATTCTCTCTCATATCAATGGAGATGTGACCAGGCCTCGTCATTTAACAGGACCGTACACTTGATTTACAGATGCAACATGCAATTGCAATATATTGAGCTAGGGGGCTCTTCATTCTCCGTGATAAAGGCAGATAACAGAAACTTCAGTCTACATCAAGGCGATGTTTAGAGAAGGAAAATTAAATCACTATCTCCACGAAAGACTATTATTGTAAATAATATATATTTAAATATATTTATCTTAGGGCCTTTTATGTATCCATTATGCTCTTGCGCTACCGTCCACAGAATGCATTTGGGGCGCACAATAAACTAGCTGCTTCGACAAAATAATTAAATAAAATTACTGAAGCGCTAATTATGAATTATCTTTCCATTAGGTCCATTACGTCAACAGGATAAAGGCCCCCCACTCTGGGTAGCCTTGCGCGGCGGCCGGCCATGGCTTCGCTACACGCGCCCACCACGTGCAGGTGCTCTAAGTGATGGTGCGTGGCTTCCCTGCCACGTGCCGTCATGCTCTGAGCACGAACCTACACCACAACAACTTCTCCAACCAATGATCAGTCTAAGATGGTAAGACTTTCGTTGCAAGGTAGTGGTTACGGGATATAGTGTGTTGTGTAGATGCACTCTCCATGGCTGATCCCGCACACAGCAGGCAACTTTCACACAGACTGTGGGTTACTAAGAGCACCTTCAATCACAGAATACAGAACTATATCCACCCACCCACACACACTACTACACCCTCGACACGCCATGACACCCCTCGTACAAACTACACGCTCACATAAAAGCTACATCCTCACACAGTACACTCACTCAAATTCCACTACACCAGAAGACAAAGATGGCCGCATGCGTCCCATGCAAAACAGGTTGAAAACCCGTTGACTGCACGAAAACGAGGTGGAAACAGACTACATACACAGTCTGTAGAGTAGGTATCATCAGGTCCTGGTAGGATAAATAAAGCTGGACGATAATAGTAAGGATGCGGGGCCAAGGGCTATAATTCGACCCATTTAACCAATACAAAGTGCACACAACGTGGTATGATCTGAATGAAGAAATATCAGAGGCAGATTTCTGCCAACTATTAACTGAGTAGTCACACACTATCCCGCTGGCGGTGTACTAGTATGGGAAATGTGACAGACAGCTAGCTGCCTTTTATTTCCACTAATAGGGTTGCAGTACATATCTGATTTATCCACTTTTGTTAAATAAAAAAAAAAGATTGTATGAGAGGTACCAGCGGTTATCACCACCGCCCTCGCGTGTGCTGTGTTGGTATGGGCGATACCAACTGTTTACTATCTCGTTCTTCCCCTTTCCCTCTGGCATCTCTCTGGCACTAGACCAACAAGGGGTGGACCTCCAAGCTGGTGTTTGTTGTTGTAGGAGCTGCTAGAGGAAGGCGACATGGACGAACCAGAGAAGCTGTCTTGATGGCTAATGGAAACTTTGTTTGTGTTTGGCCCTGAACGATAAATTTATTGGACAGTGCCACTCATCCTGCTAACAAACTCATCCTAACAAACACGTTACCACGCTCTTGACTAACAAACAAGCTATCCTGATTAACAAATACACTACCACGCTCCAGACTAACAAACAGCACTAACAAATAAAGTAGCACCCTGATTAACGAACCCACTATCACATTATTAAGGCACATAACAGCGTCTAGTTGACCATAACACGTACAACACATGCGTATCTTTATTGCTGAAACCCACGGGGATTTCTCGAAATATAATATTGCTATTTGTAGCTATTTTTTAACGTTGTCTAAAAAAAAAACCAATGCTGAACATAGCCTGGGGGTCACAGAACAAAAGATAGGTTAAATTTTGTCATATTTTTTACTGTTTAAGGTGCCTTCATCAGCCTCTCATCTGGCTGTCTTTACAACAGTGAAATTCTGACTAACAGGACGGGCTGCCCATGGACTCCCTTGTTGCCACTGATTTTAAAAACACCAACAGTAATATTACAGTTTTCGGCATTTGTTGTTGTCCCCTATCATCCTTTGTGTGCTTCCTTCCCTCTTAATAAGACACTAAACTAAAACTTCAATACTAATCACTCTCAGGAAGCCAATAACCTATGCACTTTTGCGCCTTTTACTCTTGGTAAAGCCACTAACCCACACGATTTTCCCCTCTTAGTAAAGCCACTAACCTACAAGCTTTTCCCTTCTTAGGAAAGCTACTAACCTAGACACTTTCAAGGAATGTAGCAAAGTATTAGAAAACTTGAAAACTGTGTCCGAAAAAGAAACACAAACTGCATATAATATAATGTTCTGGTAGTAACACAGGGAAGCAAAGTGTGCCAGCCACGTCCATGGCGCCCCGGTCATTACACGCCCGCGACTTCCTGAGTGACGGCGGACAAGAGGCAGAGGGGTGTCGCAAAATTGGGAGGGAACACCTCAAAGACTAAGGAAAAAAGAAAATCATCTGTGTGTCAAGATCTTTAAAGGCATAAGAAAGACGGCTTAGAATTTATTCCCACTGTTTAAATCAACAATATGTTTTATGATTGACACAGCCACACACACATGATATGATAAAGCTCATGGAGCAGGGAGAGTGGACCTAGTAGCGACCAGCGAAGAGGCGGGGCCAGGAGCTGTAAATCGGACCTTGTAACCACAAATAGGTGAGTACACACACAAAGGCAGGATCCTTACATAGCTTTAAGAAGAGGTACGATAAGGCTCTTGAAGCAGGGACAGAGCTGATCTAGTAGCGATCAGCGAAGTGGATGAGCTAGCTGTGAATCGACCCCTACAACCATATATGGTGAGTACACACACACACACACACGTACGTTTACTATAACTACAAATTCTATTTTCCTAATATAAAACAAGACATTTAACCAAAAACAAAAAAAAATGTTGAGAAGCATCCGACAACGCAGTATCTTAGCTTAATCTGGAAACGTTGAAAAATGCACGAATATCACTGGTGGTGCGAGAATGGGATGCTTTGTTCTTCAATAAGTAGACACACTCAGCTTAATGAAAATATCTAAAGCTGACTGCATATCTTAGATGTAGTGTGATCGTCTGTGAATATGTCAGATTTTCAAAGAACTTGTAACCAAGTCCGACTACTGCAACAACCATCTGTTTGTATTTATATTGCAAGTAGTTCTGTAATGTGCTTACAGCCGATCTTATAATAAATGAATATAGATCTGCCTAGGCTTCTAACTGCCTTCCACTTACATCCGAAATCATCGTTTAATACTCTTAATATCATCCCTAGTGCTTGACACGCACGCGAAGCTCTTTTTTCAAGATACGTTTCATGGTTTATCAGCTTTATTATTTAGGGATAATTGAACGTGACATGAAATACATAAAAATTGTACATAATTTATGTGCTTCCTTGCCTCTTCTTCCTATTCCTCTGAAGATGTATGTGTAAGCACACGAAAGCACTCACTTTTCATTTTCTATTTTCACTCTGGTATTTTTACACATTTGCAATCACGCCTTTTATTGTGATTTCTTCCATGATATACATGATATATATAACATTCACTTTTCTTACACTAGCATCAAAGTTGCGGTTGCAACTTGCAACAACCCTAGGAGTATCCATCCTATCTTTGCATTCATACCAGCTCTGCGTGCTACCCCCACATACACACACGTGTGAGCATGCCATTTTCTTGTGATATTAGAGACGATGATTTGAAGACTAAAATGATATTACATAGTGAAAAATGGTATGGTGACACCTGACTCCTGCCACAATATATACTCGTTTCTTAGTTATCTTTGTATTTGGACTGAAGAAGCCACTCGGGGCGAAACGTTTCCTCTTGAACCGTACATAAGTGTCTTTTTCCACATATTATATAATGTTTAAACTTCATTAGGAATGATATTCATTTGTTTAAGCATTATTGTACGAGTCGTTATTTTATTAACATTGTTTACAGCATTATGTCAGGCCAATAAGTACATACACACACTACCTGGATTCCAACTATCGCAAAGGTACCCATTTAACCCTCACTTCCAAACCATCCCAACTCGGATACAGCTTGGCCAGTCGCGTGCGGGCGCACATGCACTCAGTGATAATTACACAGCTCTTGGTACCGGCCACAACGCCGCCACACCCCCACCGCACCAACATACATGTTGTTTTTGTTGTTGCCAGCTGCATCTGCAGTCGCACCCACCTCCACCTGTTTCTGATGCAGTTGTTGCTGCTGCTTTTGCTACAGCTGCTGTTGCTGCCACTGCCGCCCTCATTCTGTTGCTGATCCTTTCATTTCTCCTGCACCTCTTCTCTTGCTCTCTCTCTCACCTGACAACAACATTAGTAAGTTACGACACAACCTCCAGTAGAGATGGTTCCCTCCATGACGGTGTAGTTAAGAGAGTTGCTAACCTAACTGAATTATATACTCCAAGGAGAAGAAATAAAAGGCGTGATGTTTCCTCCCAGAACTGTTTACGTTCTTGAGTCGGAGTTATGTTAATACGTTCTGGCCGCCTTTTAATTTCCCATTTTCATTACTTTGCATGCGCTGGGGTTCTATTCTACGTTCGGTAAAGTAGCGGGTCTCTTGCGACGGATCTACCCTTCACAACTCGCACTAAATAATCCACAGGGATTTAGAATTTCACAAATATAATAAGGCTTAAATTTTATTATTCATTCGTGTTTGACCATTCCTATTATCTGCTTTGCCATTATCTTTGCAACATTCATAAGCATCGCAAGACTATTTTCTTCCATTTTATCCCTGGCAGGTCATTAAACTTTAGTAAAACATTACGGGGATAACGACTGAGGCTTCATTGACTATGTGCACTTTCTTTAGTTTGCAACTATACCTGTCCCCCTCTTAAATACCAGTGGGCTTCTAGTTCCACTGATCACACCTTGCACATGAGTGGGCCTCTCCTTCCACTGATCACACCTTGCACGTGAGTGGGCCTCTCCTTCCACTGATCACACCTTGCACGTGAGTGGGCCTCTCCTCTCATGGATTACACCTTGCACGTGAGTGGGCCTCTCTCTAACCCATGGCTCACTCCATGACACCTTGCACGTGAGTGGGCCTCTCCTCTCATGGATCACACCTTGCACGTGAGTGGGCCTCTCCTCTCATGGATCACACCTTGCACGTGAGTGGGCCTCTCCTCTCATGGATCACACCTTGCACGTGAGTGGGCCTCTCCTCTCATGGATCACACCTTGCACGTGAGTGGGCCTCTCCTCTCATGGATCACACCTTGCACGTGAGTGGGCCTCTCTCT